>DWEC01004150.1:0-10049 GCA_018245735.1 Microceris miodesmiata | reverse complement strand
CAATTATTTTTCAGATGAAAATTATACCTTCTTAAGTATCTATGCATTCTCTGACAACCGACTATTGTGTTTAACATGGACATTAGCAAAATTAACAATTAAAATTATAATTTATTCTATTTTAAATATTTCAATTATACATATAACACATATACCTATGTACATACCTACTCGTACATACCTGATAACAAATTTCTCCGCACTCGCAATATTCTTAAAAAGGATTGAAAAGTTTCTCCTCACGTACTAATATGTATATGTACATATGTGTATGTATGTATATAGATATGTATATGTATTTAGCCAAGGTTTTAGCACAGTGTTGATGACGTCATGTAACGTGAGATGAACAACTAGGACGCCATTACGTTATCCATCTGTCGTCGTTTTTTCTCTTCTTTCATTTTTCATCTCCCTCGCACCGCCTACGTCTGACCCCTGCTTATTCGTAGGTAAATTAAAAGGGTTAATATCTGCGTCCATTCATCTCTGGACGTACTCGTATTATTATTATTATATAGGCATAACTGGTGTTTTACACTGCAGAAGTGTTTTAATCGGTTATTACCTGAGTACTCCATGCTACTCAAATCGAATTTTATAAAATAGAAATATGAATTCTCGAAATATGTTTTTTAATATGCGGAAGAATAAAATTTTCGTAAGGAAACCTATACGCTATATCGTAAGGAAACTTAGAAATTAGAAACTTAGAAACTCGTGATTATTTGAAGTAATGCAAAAGACTTGTTAAGTTACAATGTCCTCTACTTAGTGTTTTGAAAACTATTATCGAAAGATTTTAATCACGCTGTCACTTATTTTAACTTAATAATTAAAATTTAAAACCTCTAAGAGAGCTCGGAAAAACATTTGAAGAATTTTCAAAGTTTGTTTAGGTGCTGCCAAAATTCTATATACATCATTAGATTTCATCATTAGAATTGCACAAAATGAAAAAAAACTATCACACTGCATAGGATATTTCAAGAAGCAATAGTACCTACTGAACATTAAACTCTAATGTTGTCACAAGTATTTTGAAATATATGTTATATTATACATAAACATTTACAGCAATATCTATATACTTCACGAGACGGTGCAAAACATAAAAAATCTGCATGATAAAAGATAACTTGAAAGTAAACTGAACGTCTTACACATGAGGAGGCAGAAATAATGAGATCCCAACTACTTACAGCTACAAAGAGATTGGAAGACGGACGAGGGCAATAAATATCTTTTGTAGGACAAAGCAGCTACGATATTTCCTTCAATAAGTTTCGGTACATGATCGTCATAGAAACGAAGAAAAAAAAAATGAAGTATTTTCATAAACAATGTAGGTACATCCGACGTATACAAAATGTATAAAAATATGTACCGTTTATGTCATAACAATACAAGGTTTAATTGAGACGTAAATGATTTATCTCGAACGTATTGAAGTGTGTACGCGCTAATTATTATTTATTCATTTTTAATTGTGTTATGTGTAATGTTCATTAATTATACATCGTGCGAGTTATTATAAGCAAAACATGTAGTCTGAAATATAATGTCGTTTCATTAATTCATATATTAAGCTAGTTCGTTACATGTTTCGTTCCTTGTTCATGAATAGTAATTTATATGTTCCGTCACTTGTTCACGCCTTACTCTAAACATTCAATTCGTTTATTTTCCGTCTCTTCTGTCTTTGACTCTTCTGACATAAATCTTCTCTCAGATTGAGAGGCTTAAGGTCATAGGTTGCCACGCTGGCCAAGTGCGGGTTGGCAGATGTCACAGGCTTTAGAAATTTTACAGAACTTGTATTAACTTATTAATAATGTAATTATAGTATATTTTTGTAATATTCAATAACAAAGAAATACAACTGTTAAATCAAACAAATCGGATTGCTTCAAACGGGAATCGAACACGCCTATTTTAACGAGAATCCCTCACCCCGGATGTATGGGAAGTTCTATATCACGGGAAATAATACGGTTACATCACCCTAGTTTCTAGTGTAGACATTTGCCAGTAATGTTTTAATATCTATGTATATGAATCTCAATTGTGTTCTCTTTATCTAATCCTATGAGTCATAAAGTGTTTGATATAAAGATATTATCAAATGAGCGGTCATCAATTACTAGTCTACGATCTGCTCACGGGTATCCGCAACCATCTCCAATAGGTTTGTAGGAATAAGACTGCTAATGTCAATATGCCCAGTTTGCACTCGTTGTTAATGGGAACGAGTTAGTGTAATTTCCAATAGGATTTCGCAGTTCTAAAAAATATGTCTATAATTAGTCCATATAACGAAGCTTAACAATATATAATAGAATAATTTAATTTCCTTACCTGAGAACCAAAAGTGCTGATTAAACATAAGTACGTAAAAGTTAATATATATATGTATACCAATAAGAAAATTTTCCAATAACATGAAAACAAATATGAATATCTACTACTTTTCTCTACTTTTGAACTCTACAATTTAAATGCCATTACTGACTTAATAAACTTTCAAATTTTCAAATATATTAGGAGGCGTACATTGGACTTCGCTCCTGTTCCCTTGAAAAAGCGAGATTTTTTCGAAATTTCTTAACTGTCCCATCAAATTTTATTGTAATGAACGGTTCAAAAAATATTAAAACAAGCTCCGTTTTGAAGTATCCTTCACATACTTTTTTTTTTAAATTAAACTGAGATACATATTATATTTATACATTAAATTAAAATTTATAAACTAATATAACCCTAAATCAAATTTGTATGTCCATATGATTAAATCACTTTTCGTGCGAATAAATCAAATAATCAATCAATCAGATCGCGTGATAGAGCAGGTGCCCAATTCAATCGTACATCGGATATTGGCCGGTAGAGCTGGCGCCCACTTTAATTCACGATCAGATGAATTTTGTTCGAAAACGAACAACTCGCATGTAAAAAAAAACTTGAGAGGTGTCAAGGGACACCCGGATGGAACGAAGTTCCTTTCGATTAATTTGTGAAGGAATTGTAATGAAATTTTATTTTTTTTAAGTTATAATAATATATTTTTTATTATTTATTATTTACAAAAAACCTGTATACACTTAACAAAAATAATCGTCGCGACACCACACTGTTCGATGTGAAATAGAAATGAAAATATCTGGCTTGCTTTCTATAAGAGAGAGAGAGAGAGAGACAGACAGAGAAACATGCGACGCCGCACAGCTTACAATAGTGACACAAAAGTGTCGTCCCAACTTTTCGTAAGAATTTTTTCCGTCTAGCCCCCTTTCACAACGCGCGATAAGGAACTTCGTTCCAAAATATAATTGTTCGATTGGCATATTAATGTAGGTATTTGGTTTTTTATACCTGAACTCCCAAAATGATGAATGTCGTTTTGTATAATTCAAATGGCTGCTGTAAATTGTCCCTCGCAAGTTGCCCAGCCACACGTCGTACCCTGCGTCCGCCAGAAGATACGCTGCAAAGTGTATGGACTTTTTATTTATTAGATTGTTTTCTGTAAACAACCCTAATCACTACCGTTTTAGACATTTTTTTAATTGCTTACTATAATTTTACGGGGTGGTTTGATTTTTATAGTGTTGATTAGTATTATAGGTCTATAATGTCTATTAATGGTTCGAAAAGTGTGGTTGATATACATGGTAACTTACAAAGTGTTACATTTTCGCAGCTCATCTGAATTCGAACACATGCTTGAGTAATCTCAATCATACTTAAGTTTTAATGAATTGCCCTACCTCTACACTTAACGTTGCCATCGTAACATTAATGACAGTAAATGAAAAAAATACTATGTAACCTAGACTTCTCTTAGGACCCATGATAACAAAATCCCCACTGCTTCCTAGTAAACCGTGGACCAGCAAAATGGCTCTTTTTCCTTTCTTGGCATATTGTTCTGACTTTCTGGCCACTCTTCTCCCGGCGGTGATCCTGTGTAGCTGGAGGATGTACCCGTCTTCAGTAATGACCCGATGCTTTTCATTAGGATAACCAGATGCTGTTAGCAATTGAGGCTGGAAATACATCAAAAGAATGACTGCTATCAGGTTCAAAATAAATAAACCCAGAAACTGTTTCATTGAGGTCCGCTTATATATTTTAAAAATAACTGCATTCATATGATTATAAATGTACCGGCTTAACTCGCGTACATTTTTCGGGGTGGCCCGACTAGTTAATTAATAATCATGTGTATAAACACTCACGAAATATTTAATAGTAAAACTGCATTCATCCTTTTCTTTACGCATGTGCATATTAACTTACAATTTAGTAAAGTAAAGGAATTCAGTATATCCTATTATGTTGAGTTGATATATAGGAATGTATGACACGAAATATCCGCCGGCAAACACTACAACCTGTACAAGATGTCAATAAATAGCTCTTTAGACATAACTGAATGCGGTGCAGAGTTCTGTTCCAAGGCGAATTGCATTACTGCTACTCTATATGGAAATAAATGCTTATCATCATAATTAAGATCACCATATATAGGAATATTTGTAGTTATTCCATAAAACACCGTAAAGTTTCATGTTACAAAATTGGAGTTGAATAGAGATGAATAGAGAAGAAGCACGTCAGGTCTGTAAAAATAGAGATATTTGCCATTTGGTGCTCTCTGCCTACCCTATAAGAGACCTGGCGTGACGATATAAACCCAATAGTAACAATCAAATAATCTTATAAAATATATAACTCTATAGTATTGGAATTATTCATTATCGTTTGCATATATTAAATAATGATCACCCCACGTGCTCCTTCTACATTTTTCACGTGGCCTTGCTCGCATTTGTCTTCACGCATGATTCCTGTCAATCTGCATTTAGATCATTCTAGTAGGTATCTCAATCAGTCACTGAATGGGATCTTTCAATGTACGTTCCCAATCTTTCCAATTAATACTTATAGTATTAGTACATAATAACTTGGGACCACTTCACATATTTACGGTCAATTGGTGCCAAATCAGACAGAGACTGTGCATTCTGGAACAGCCGGCTAATAAATTATGTTACACATACAAATATATATCGATAACATCTGCACACAAAAAAGTAATTTTTCTTATCTCTCAATGTAAATTTAGTGACTTTTCTATTTGAGTTCAAAATTCTAAGTATATCTAAAAAAAAAATTTCGAAGATAAACGAGTTTGGTACAAGCGGAGAACTGTTTGAAAATATTATTTTTAATATTTTCATAAATAACTATACTACTTGAAATTCTAAATTAGAAAAATCAAGTCGAAGTAGTAGTCAACCCGGGTTCAATTAAACCCAGGACCTCCGATCGGCAGTCGCGCTTGCAACCACTCGGCCAACGAGGCAGTCTATATTGATAACATAATATATTTCGACATACATATAACACGTAATTATATTACATTATCATCAACTATTTTGTTTTTCCATTGTTGGACACGGATATCCTCTCAAAATGATAAAATATAGCCATATGAAGAAAATGGCCCTTGAGGTGTCATTTTTCAAATAAATCGTTTGATATTATACCTAATCGGAAATTCCAGTGATACAAATAGGTAGGTACTATAATTTATTGAGTACTAGCTGTACCCGGCGCGCGTTGCTACGCCAACAACTAAAGTAAATTAATATCATATTCGTTTCCCCTGTGGTCATACTGGTTTTCATGACAATCGGTTGAACGGGGCAGAAGTTGCTACTCTGCAACGCCACCAGGTGGCGAGAGGCGTCAATGAGCATATTATACAAACCTTCTCCGTGGAAAAATACATATAGGTATATACCAATTTTCATAATAATCGGTACAGTAGTTCTTGACTTCATCGATGACATACAGACAAACATTCATTTTTATATATAAGAGATAAGAAGATGTTCTAGTTTCGGTTTGTTGCTTACTCGAACCGTTCATATTTCACCGCGGTATAGGTTGGTTTTCCGGTATTAAAAATTACGCTACGCTTTGATTTCGTTAATAGCTTATCATCAAACTAAATTCAGTTCTAAATTGGTCCATTCGTTTTTACATGTTGAGCGAACAATTCCAACAGATCAGCGTAATGTATACAAATAATAGCAATTACTGTCATTAAAATATAATGTTTCATGTGGATCATTTACGTTCGTTACTACATTATTCTATTTTCAATATCAACTTCATCATCATCACCCAGTCCAGTCCACTGTTAGAAAGACTTTCCTTAACGTCCTCCACCGCACCCGACCTCGGATTGCTTTTGGTATATAATGTGTATGTACCTATACATTTACTTATTTTATATTCGAGGCGTATTGTCGAGATAATAGGACAAAACGTTAACGTTTTCATTAAAATCGAAAACGTACGTTTTTATCAGCCACATCTCAGCCACGAAAGGATTCCACATGACATCTACCAACCTAATAAATGTTGTTTTTTTTTTATTTATACTTCCTGGTTTTCTTAAGTATTTTTGAAATTATCTTATAAGTGAACATGTTGTCACAGGTCTTTTGATTTCATTTTTACAATTTCAAATACTTAGATATATTTACTGTAGGGTATATAAATAATAAAATTCAGTGAAAGAAACCTGCGCGCTATTATAGTACCCTCATTCGATTTCGGGCATCTCTCAATCTATGGTCAAACCTATCCTAGGAAACTTCCTATCCTAATAAAGAGTAAAAATGTATCATCGTGCGGTATCTCTTACTCGTAAATATGCTATAAAACAAACAAAAAAGTAATTATTTGCGGTGATTTCAATATCGACATCAGCAAAACAAATAAATGGTCTTCACAGTTTACACAATTAGTACAAAGTTATAATTTAAAATTTGAAACTAATAAACCAACAAGAATATGTAGTGCAACTTGTATAGATAACATCATACACAATATAAAGAGGGGGAAAGGCCACATTTTGGATTTAGGTCTTTCTGACCATACCGCCCAAATTTTCACATTCCCTAGCGA
The DNA here is from genome assembly GCA_018245735.1 of Microceris miodesmiata. Classification (NCBI taxonomy): domain Eukaryota; kingdom Metazoa; phylum Arthropoda; class Insecta; order Lepidoptera; family Hesperiidae; genus Microceris; species Microceris miodesmiata. The sequence continues at coordinate 3,065 of DWEC01004150.1, read as the reverse complement.
ACATACCGTTGTATTAAATTGGTGGTATACTAAACTACGCGTGTATTCAGAAGAAAATCTTAAGAAATTTAAATATTATATTGGAAATATAAGATTCAATAACGTATTTGCTAGCAATTCAAGTAGCATTGCCTTTGAGAACTTTTATAATGAATTTAACCTTTTTTATAATTTGTGCTTTCCCATTGTCAGAAAAAGGATAGTTCCTAATAAGAAACAGAAATGGCTTACTAAGGGCATAAGGTACTGCTGTAAACGTAAGAGAATTCTTTTGTGGCTTTTTAGATTAAACCCCACCAAAAACAATAAACATATTTTCAGAAATTATTCTAACAGATTAAAACGGATTATTAAATTAACACAAAAAGCACAAAACGATCACTTTATAAAGTTTTCACAAAATAAGTCAAAAGCAACGTGGAAAATAGTTAATAACTACAGATATACTCCTTCTAAACAATATATAAAACAAATCAAGAATGATGCTCAATATATTAAAAACCCAACTGACATTGCGCAGGCTTTTAACGATTATTTTATTGACCAAGTCTATAATTTAAATGACAAAGATGATATAACATATTATAATACTTTGTCACACAATAAATATAATTCATTTTTTTTCCAATGTGTGGTACCAAATGACATTACATCAATTATAAAAGGGTTAAAAAATACAAATAGCACTGGATTTGATAATATCGCAACTAAAGTAATAAAATATGTAGCCGACATAATAGCCCCTATTTTAAGTCATATAATAAATGTTTCTGTTGAGGAAGGAATATTTCCTACTGCTCTGAAAACCTCTATAATTAAACCACTTTTCAAAAAGGGTGACAAAGAGGATATAAGATGTTATCGTCCAGTTGCTATGATCTCAGTTTTTTCTAAAATTATAGAAAAGGTAATTTACAATAATTTATACAACTATTTTGAAAAATTTGATATTTTCACAAAGGCTCAAAAGGGATTCCGGAAAAATACATCTATAAATGTAGCCATTTATGAATTCCTTGACAAAGTGTATACAAGCATAGATATGAGGATACCAACAACAGCACTATTTATGGATATTTCGAAAGCTTTCGATCGAAATAGCTCACACACAAAGGATTTCATTGCAATTAAGGCAGTGAGAAACCTCATTACGAGACCTCTTACACGAATTGAAAAGACGAGACACAAGACAAGAGTACCCGGAGTGCTGAATTCTTAAAGCAAAGCACTCCCACGGCATTTCGTTGGGCTTAGTACGTTGTCCTTTAATTACATTACTCACACCATGTACTCCAATGCACACTGCAACGATGCACTTAGCTCTCTTTAGTAAACTAGGTACGCTTATCGTATCAACATCAATAATATGATTATATGTATAATGAAGCTGATAACTAGTTAAAATGGCGTTCTAAAATTACGAAATTTACATAAATTATATAACACAGCATTTAAATAATGTTTCATAATAATTATAATGAAAAATCATTGGGCACTGGATGCAGCGTGGAAGACTATGTGACCTTAACCCGTCTTATTTCGACAAAAGATCCATGTCTAACATTAAAACGATAAAGGATATATGACGCATTTAAAGTAGGGTGCATAAAAGGAGTTACTAAAGTTACCATTGTAAGTTTCATGCACCCTGGATTAACATCTACACTAATTGGCTAATTATTTTATGACGGCAACAGACCCAAAAAAGAATTATGTTGTCAACACATAAAGTAGATAATTCAATATAATTATATAATCATTATCATCATCATTATCAGCATACTCCCGTCCATTGCTAGACATAGGCCTCTCCAATGGCACGCCACTGAGCTCGATGTTCAGCTCTTCGCATCCAACCACTGCCAGCCACTTTGCGTATATCGTCACTTCATCTAGCTGGAGGGCGTCCTACACTACGTTTGCTAAGTCGCGGTCTCCACTCCAGAACACATCTGCTTCAGTGGCTATCGGTTCTGCGACAAATTGCTGCCACGTCCAGCCCACTGCCACTTCAGCTTTTAAATCCTTTGGGCTATGTCGATAACTTTGGCTCTCTATCGGATCGCCTCATTTCTGATGCGATCTTTCAGAGAGTACTCTAACTATATGAATATTTGCGACTTCATCGTTGTCATGATCAACCCTATTATAATTCCGCAGTTGGACGCGAATCTCCTTTCAGAATGTGTTCCCCGCAAGTTTTTAATCATGAAAAATTAGACCTGTCTCACTATGAAGGAAAATGTTAGGCTTTAAAAAATTTTAGCATTTTTTTTCATGTGTAAATTAATTAATAGCTGCTTAATTATTGCCGAGTGAAATATACGGTTGATGGAGCTAATGCGATTAGCGTATTCCGTTACGTTCCAGGAAAAATATTACTTGTAATATAATTACGTTAAAATATTCCTTACAACGATATTAAATTAGGTTGTATTTAATTTCGCTCACGGTAATGGGGGAGATGTGAAGGATTCGCCGCATTTTCAGTGCTTCGAGCCAGAAACCTCGATATCCCGCGGGCGTTTTACCGGGAAACTATTCAAACATGCTTCAGAATAAAAGTGGTTGCAGTCAGAAACGTTGTACGGTTATGGAGAAGCCGTGTTTCGGGGCAGACAGGGCATTTACAGACAAAGTAATATTCATGCATAAATTATTGGTATCATACATTGTTATTAGTATGAAGGAGCAGCAAAATTTTAACGATATCAATTTTTTGTGTTGAAATAAGAAAAGTATTTGGTGTGTACACTACGGACTATACAAAATGAATTATTGTACCGCAATTGTACACAATTTTCAATAAATGTATATTTCATGTGCAGTTATATATCTTCTGGGTCTGGATGGACAACTCGAAAAATAAATGTATCCGTAGAGTACATTATATTATGTAAGATATGTCTACAAAACAGATGGAAGTGCTCAGGGCTTACGAAAAATTACAGATTGCGAAAGATGTAGCTAAAAAAGCTAAACTTTTAACAAATTCAAATTCAAATTCAAATTATTTTATTCATTATAAGGTATATACATACACTCAATGAAGGTCATATTTAGTC
>DWEC01004149.1:0-10052 GCA_018245735.1 Microceris miodesmiata | reverse complement strand
TGTACATAATTATATAGAATACAATATTAGGATTTTTAATAAGATTGCTTCGTTTTAATTTCCTTACTCTCAGAATAAACATTATTCCATTTATTTATTGAATGTAATGAAAAATGTAATATATATATATATATAAAGTGTAATTAATATATAAATCCATAATATATAAATAGAAGAAAATACATATGATTTATTCTTCTATTCATATTTTGTAGACATGATGAAAAGCTTATCATTATGTGAATTATAGGAATTAATTCAACAGTAGAAACACCATCATTTATACCGCTAGATTTGCAGCAAAGCATATAAGCAGCGACGACTGGATTGCAAGAAACAAGAAACATTCGCGGGACAATATTGTAATCTTCATTAGTTAGAGAAGCACAGCAATAGAAAGAAGTGGAATATTTAGACATTGATTTTTTTTTTATTTTGAGGAATGTGGTAATCAGCCACACATTGCCACATGTTTTTCTAACTTGGTCGTCAAGGCTTTGGCACATGTGCTTGTCATCTCATGTACTACGTTCTTACCGTCTATCACTAATGTTTATGGGCTGCAAAGATCTCTTAACAATAGGTATACTGTAACCCTTAATAGGCTCTGTATCATAAAAAAATTAAGTCATCCATCTAATAACACAATTCATGAAACTTATTCAGCTACTTTGCTCATGATTAAAAACTATATACGTTTTAATATTTTATACAAATGCAAAAGTATCGTAAATTAAACAAAATATTATTACAAGTTAACGAATGTTATCTTAGTCGGGAATGAAATAAAAGAACACCTTGTTGCAACTCAAAATGAACGAATCTAAAATAAATACCTACCGTAGATGATATTCTAAATTAAGTTATATTCGAACTGTATTATAAGTGAAGTTCTCTTGATGATGAAAAACTCACAAACCCACGAGCACAACAGTATAAAAAATACAATTTATGATAAGCATTCATTGTTCATGTGAAAGAGGAAAGTAGATACTGGGGAAATTCAAAAACATTTTCTAGAGAACATATGAAACACATGTCACTATCTGAACAATTCTGGACAATTTCAGCAAATTTGGAGTTAAAATTGTCGATGAAAATAGTTGGGAAATTTTAATATCTGTGTGCCCGCATAGTTTTTAGTGGTTGTTCGTGAACGTACAGCGCTCCGCCTTGTATTTTGGCGACACATTCCGGTTCCTAACTAAAGTAATGGCTTTAAACTAATTTGACTATATTACCGTTTAAAATGTTGTTTATTGAATAGACAATCGCTTATAAAAATTTCATGATTGAAAAACTTTTATAGTTAAGAATTTCGTAGCTCAGCAAAAGTCGTCAAAGATTGTAACTATGATTTTTTATGAAAATTTAATTAACAGTCTTGCTTAGCGATGCAAAAGCGTTGTAAAGTTCCATCTGATTTTATATGGACGTAAACGACGTTTTGCTTATTAAGGTATTCGAATATCATTATCAAGCATGGAAAAAAAACTATCGAAATACCTAACACCAATGCAGCGATGTAGAGTATCGGTCCTGTTAAAACTGTTATGTAGTTCTCTAGTACCTTATTACTACGCATAAGTGTTTAAATATCTAAATGAAACCCTTGATAATTATGATATAGAAAAATCTGTTTTTAATACTTTTTGTAGGTTTAGAAGAAAACCGAAAAAGAGAAAATGTGTTAGAAGTACAAAAGTAAAAAATATTACTATTAAAAGAGCTGTTCGGCTCGATTCGAATACAACTATACAAATAAAAAACCAAGCCTGTATGAATATACTCATCTTTATATCGCTTTTTTGCGACTAGACTGTAACATCTCAAAAACTCTATCTTACAGAAAACAGTTCAGAAAGTTTGAAATCATAATTATTCTCTCTATTGTAATAGTTATACATATATCACAGATTGGTCTATAAACCATATAATGTTGTAATAGCCACAGAATAATTATGATTTCAAACTTTTTGAAATGTTTTCTGAAAGAGACTTTTTTTGACATATGTGTGTATGTATTACACTTTAGTCGCAAATAAGCGATATATGTATATTATTTTCTGTTTAAAAAACAAAATATCTATTGAAATATTTTTATATTACTGCCCCTACCAATAATCATGAATCATTCACAAGAGAACTGGAGCAAACGTAATAACATAGTAGTTTGTTTTTGTGAAACTCCACGATTTATAGCACTATCGGTTTTACAGCAAATCATGCAATATCCCGTAACCATTAACCTACTTTTGAACGCCATGAAAATACTTTTACCTATTATGATTCACAATTACTGTAGCAAAAAATGATAAAACTTAGTATGCATACATTTTGCGTAATTTATTATGACATTTCCTTCGACTAGATGAACAACAATTAACCAGGTTCAATCGACGCATCTGGCAACTAGTTTGATAAATATCCCCGTCAATATACTGGCTAAGTTTCTTCTGACACTTCTGCTGCTACACAGTTCAAGTCACAAGGGAACACCTAATGAGAAACTGGTGTCTGTCAACAACAAACACGGTAAAGAGAAATGTGGCGCAAAATAGACGGAATCACGTATTTATGTGACGACACATTTTATTTCCCTCTGGATATTTTTGTTCATGGAGCTCAAGTATATATTGTTTTTCGAATTTACTTATCTTTCAAGGTTCGTGCGACATATTTATTAACAAACTAGTCTGCTCTTAAAACTGTAAATCGAATTGCATTTTCTCTTACGCAATGTTTCGCCGATATATCCGTCTACGCTTCCAATTGCACTGGTTACACATTTCAATATAAATTAAACGAGTAATTATAGTATTATGTAATATTTTACCAATTAATAAATGCTAATAGTATAATTATCTATGTTGATCTTATCCTATTACGTTTGTTGAGGAAATAGGGTTGTATGACAATAGGCAAAGTTAATTAAGAATCAAGTAAAACGGTAATATAATAATTATTATTATTATTTTAATTCAGAGCCAAATGAATAAATGTAATTTCAATTTGTGTAGTGTATTTACAGAAGGTATTAAAATAGAACATAAAAAATAGATCCTTATCGAACTAGAAACACCATGAGAAGCATTTTTCTCGAGAACAACAACCCTTTGTTGTGTAAAACATAAACGCTTAGTCTCATAATAATGGCCCAACAAAAGGACATCCGAAGCTCACAAACAGTATTAATTTTCATAGCTTCGTCATTAAAGGATGTATGATAGGAGCCATACTATATAATAGTACTGCTGAGGAGCTGAAATGGAATACTTTCAATTATATTATATGAATATCAAAAAGCAATTTTTTTTCCTTAGCTACATGCTAAGGAAAAAAATTAGGCAAACATGACTTAGAAAACGGTTGTATATGTACATCTACAACTCTATAAACTGATTAATATTGTTATTAGCAACGCAAATAACAAAAATTGAAACTAATAAATATAACATTGCTTATACAATCAGTCATGCGTAGTGGCATCACAATCCGTGAACAATGTTCAATTAAAAATTGTTTCTCCATACTTATTTCTTCTTCGAACACTTCCGATCTACTTATACCGTTCCTCAGAACTACTACGCTGCATTTTTACTTTTTATATCAGATCTTGGCAATATACAAGTAATTCAACTTTGATCTCGAAACTTTTCCGTCTACAGCGCTCACATATTTTTAGTTTTGTTTAACAAAATATTTATTAATAGTTATGGTATATCACGGATTTACAATAAATACTCGACATTTTTTAAATGTTTCACGTGGTTCGTCTTCGGGATCCTCTTGTGATATAAAGTGAAATTATAAATGGTTTTCCGTTTACCCCTGTTTTGATATAAAGGTAAAGACAGAAAAAGCAATTTGGGCTTGTGATTAAATTTTCCCCAAACGCTTTGTACTTTTCGTTTACGACTACAGTAAAATATCCTTTTTATCTACATGATTATGGATATACACTTTTATTTGTAGCTACTAGCTTCATGTCCGTCCCCATAATTTTCATTTAAGGATCTTTAAATGTACGTTACAAGTGTTGTCTTATTGAATTTTATCGCTGTTTTTCTTTATATTGTTTCATTCTGTTTTTCTTTTTGAATAATGGTATAATTTCGGTGTTTTATTACAATATCAACTTCCGATTCCTTCAAACAAATGTGCCTTGATAAACACTTATGATATTATTTTTGATATAATTTTAAATACTAAGCACTGCTATATTGAAATGCTTTTCTTGCGGATTACGGTCATCTGATCGCACAACTCTCTGTAAATTCCGTTTTGCTTGAACGTCAAATTAAAAGTCGGTCGTCTCATTTTTTTTATGAACGTTCGCGCTTTAAAGCGGCGTAGTTAGCACTTGCTTGTACGAATTGAATTCGACTGAATCGTGATCAAATAGTAGCCCAAAGAGATCCACTAATCCGCGCTAGCCCACTAATGAAAAAACTTCCGATCCGGCCGCTGCAGTTCCGATGAAAATTGCCGATTTCGCTCTTCGAAAGTTTTAACGCTGAGTATTCCAGTTTAGAACTTTTATAGAATTTGTCAATGGTCCATCAACAAGCATTAAGACGAATTTGAGTTTAATCCTTCACGAAATTATTTATACACTGCTTCTAATACCAATGCAAGTATTAAAGAAATTTACATATTTCCGCATACAGCCCACACTCATATCCTCAATAACACTTCATAAAAGCTAGTGCTTTGGATAATCAGCCGGCAAAGCAATGATGCGAATCCGGAATTCAGTCGCAGGACCAATCTCTAGGCAGGACTATCATTTCTGAGTACTAAATACATAAGATGAAAGTAAGCCATTAAGTTTTGGAATTAAAATAGAAATCCTCGTCATGTTAGATCTAACCAAAGGAGAAGATGGAAATTCGTAGATCCAGAAGGGCTTAGACCTGCAAGATCTAGTGGCTGACACTAACAAGAATGGTAAAATCAAATTAGCACGCGTTCATTGATTTGGCAACACTGTGAAGATGGAGTGTTATGGAAATAAATTTTAAATGCGCAATACCCAAGTGTTCGGTCACACGTCCCCGATATCCTTGAAGCGACGCACCTCTCCAAAGAGATCATCATAATTATATGTGTACCCTTAAATTAAATAATTGATGCAAAACAGCATAGGACAGACATAAATAGCATTTCTTTGTAACCGAACCAAGAATCTATTTGGGTCGCGAATCAAGCATAACAAGCAAAAACTTTTTTAAATTAATTAAAATATCATATAAAATAAATTATGATCAAATTAAATTTTAATTCTTATTAACATTCAATATAGCGCTAAGAGTCCTTATTCCCACATTTCTACTTCAGTTCGGATACAAATAACTTTATTATAAAGTGATGTAATCTATACTGTAAAGTGTTAAAAACTATGTTATAAAGTGTTAAAAACTATGGTATAAAGTGGGTTTTTATTATATTATTTACAGACAGTGTATATGGTGCATCAAAAGAATAGAGAATGCGACGAAATAATTTAACAGCGACCTGGCAGCGTTCCGCATAACACCTGACTCATTTCTACAGATAGAAATATTATCCAGGAATATTTTGCGCGGTGACTTCTACATAATTTACTAGTCAAACAAGACAGCGTGGAATGTCATAAAGACTTATTATAATAACGATCTTTCCTTCCTGGTTCACTAATATAAAAATTGAGGCGAAAAAAGGCTATGTATCGCACGTTTGTTATAATCACAATGTGACAAAATGTCGTGGAATGTCGTATTCTTGTAATTACATTGTGTAATTGCAAAAATACGAAGTATATTTCGCAAATAGAATGACTATAAAATTTAAAAGTTAAAATTATTCCTAATTATCATGGCTACAAATAATCTGAATTATGTTGCGGAATCCTAAACAATTTGGTGTCGAAGAGTGTTGGACGTTTTAAATAAGTCGTTAATGAAATTCGAATAGAAAACCATTTTATCTATTAAGACTGAGCAATAATCGGTATTAAATCGAATCCAACCCATGTCTATTAACAAAATTCAATTGTTTTTAAGTTTTGTTTATTTATTTGCTTTGTATATGAATGCTGTCACTAAACTCTTTAGTAGTATGTACCTTGTATATTATACTCCTCTGCCTACCCCTATTTGGGAGACAGGCGTAATGTTACGTTGTTAAAAAGTGAATTTACAAAATTTTAATTTTGTTTGCTAAGTTGATTTAGTTGGAAAATAAACTGTTATATTGCTTTGCTATGCCTAAACCATTAAGTGAAACACTGATAGCAAAACTTTGTTAGACATAAACGATAATAATTCCCAATCTAAAATATACAATAATTATTCCAAATCTAAAATAAACAATCACAGTACAAGACTACAAAGATGGTTATATGACTAGATAGCCAACTTTATTATAAATGACCACAATATAATCGGACGATATATTTACACATTAGTACAAATGTTAACTGAATCATTTCTCAAAATCCAATCCACCTATCCGGATTATAGCTTCAAATCGCAAATCCATATCGTGCAAATTCATTAATGACAATATTTATAAAAGTACTACGGAAATAATTCGTGCATTAGACAAGTAAAATGAAAGTCATTGATCAATAAGTAATCAGCTCCTGACATTTTTTGAAAGGATATCAATTTATGTGAGATATTTCTAAGGAAAATATCATGTAATCTTCAAACGTGTACGTGAGCTCAGAACACACTAGAGTCTTCGTTAAATTAATTAAGCGAGCGTATGAAGAATCAGATGAGCTCTTAAATCCGAACGTGACGTTTGTTTTGCAACGTTTTCTAAGTAGCACACGATCACCCTGGAGTTTCCTTTTGTGAGTAAGCTTAATCGATTGAAGCATTAGCGATTATCCAGAATAAAATAAAAATAAGTTTCTAATGAATTTATTACCTAATTAAAACATGGCTCCTTTTTTACAGTAGATACAATGACGCTGCCGATATGTGGAATCTAATAACAGCATAGTAAAGCCTCTTTCGTCAAACTTAAAACATAGATGACTTCTCAGTGCTATTAATTATCTTTGTACAGAACTTATATCTATAAAAATATGAATATAGTATTGTTATATTGAATTGAATTGAATTGAATATTGTATCATATTTCATTGAATATAATGGTGCGAGTAATTACTTCGTCATATTCTTGTATTGGTAGTCAAATACTACAGCCGCCAAATGTTACCTACATTACATAATATTTTTACACTAATTACAGCGTTAATTCAAAACAAGCTTATATTTTACTGGATAAGAACTTTAGTCTAAAACTGTTTTGTTGTTGGAATGAATGTCTGAATGCCTTCATTTCAAAATACATTTAGACTCTTTTAAAAATATATTCGTGACTAGAAATATAATAAGTTGTCCACTTTAGTTTTGTATATTGTCGCTTTATTAGCCGCCAAATGTATTATTAATTGCTTTAATATGCGAATTTTATAACTTTACAATTGCTTAATGACAACTATTATCACTACAAGTAAGAATAAATATTATGTCAATACTATTGTATATTAAATATTTTGATTAGATATTTGATCGGTCAGCATCATGTTCGTTTACAATATAGATAAAAGTGCAATATGCTTTGAGATCGATGCAATATTCTTTATTAAACTTTTTCATCGGAGATAAGATAGAAGGATACTGTATGGCTAAGCTTACTGCATTTTTGCATATCCATTGAAGCGAAAAGAATTGAGTCTGACCGATATTGCAGATATAGATCCTAACCAGTACAATACTGCAATTTTAGCACTTCAATATTTTATCACATCGTTCATGTTACTCTTAATTATTCTTAGATTAACTCAAAACAGAATTTGTGAATTTAATTGTTGGTCATTCCTTGGACTTATCTCGTGAAGAAACAGGAGCTCAAATGTAAAGTATCGTTTTGTAAACTGATTTAATTATTGGTAAAATCATATTTCGGATGCATGTTTTTATAGACATGTTAAGAGATTTAGCTTCACGTAACAAATAATAATTTATATACAGCCTGCAACATCTATGAAACTTATGTAAGTACGCAAAAAATCATAATTGGTTTTTGAAGTGCCACAAATAAATTGGAATATTTTTTGGCCATAATTTATGATATAAAATAAAACAAAAATATGAAATGTTCTAAATCGTCCAAAACTTCACATTAACGTTTTGACTTTGACGCAAATACTTTTCGTTCATTATAACTTTACCAAACAATACGACGAAGACATAAAGATTCTTCATTTCATGTTTTCGCAATTCTTTTAACAGAGATTTTTCAGCGCCATTTTATTTGTTCATATTTCTGGCTTATTAAACGCAACACAAGAGAAATTACAGCTGCAAACATGTAAAGAAACCATGACTTCCAGACTGCGCTTTTCTTAACCAATCAGAGCTTGACGCTAAAAAGTACTCGTATATCATACGGTTTCATAAAAAAATCTATTTCAACTGCACACTTCGTCACTTAACACAGTCATGGTTACGATAAAATTCACATTTTTTATAAATTAGAATTACGCCCGTACTCTATTAGAGAAATTTTATCAAAGCCTGTGTTCATGGTTGTAGCAGCATTTCATAATCGCTGGACGTAGCAAAAGGAACAAAACCGATTTCATTCTCACAAAGGCGATTCTGAGTCTTAATTTGCGCACTCAGTTAAAGCTTACACTATTAAGTTTATATCTTACGAACTCGTTTACAGCCTATGTTATTTTTAATAATTAATTTTAAATTAAAATATCACTAGCAATTAGCTGAATCGCCTTTTCAAATAATTGCTCATCAATTTATAATATACTCGTAAAGCAATTGTGTCTATACATGTTTCTTTTAATTATATTAATCAATTACTATTATTATAGGAATATTATTGTGATATAACTAAGGTCATAGCTCATATTCACCGTGAGAATATTACGTTAAAAACCGTACATTTGAGTTGATAAGCTCGCTCTATAAATCGAGTTACGTATTTTATGGGTCCTTCGAGAGTTTTATGAGCTCACCTAACAAGACGGTCCTCAGTTTTCTCAGTGAGATATCGCACCGCATCGGCTATCCATTTGAAACTTGTGCCAATAACGCCTTGTTTATGACGATTCGACGATAGCCGGTAGACGTTGGTCCCTAGTAAGTTATTGTAGCAAACAATAACAGGAGAATTGATGTTTCTGAATTGAGTTTTTGAAGTTGTTGCTATATATGAAAATGTATACGCGTTTTAAGGCTAACCATCACTTACTGAAACGGTAAGTGATAGTATCGTAAGAAAAATTGCACATCTTAAAGTCGTTCATAATGCTCTCTTAGGCACGAGATCTGTCAATTTGCACCTGGCTAGCGTCGTAGACCTTTGTAGTTTTAATTTTAAGAAGAGACTTGAAAGGCTGAAATTGAAACTTTTAAACAATGTATAAAAACTGCAAAATAAATGAGGTCAATGACAGTAACATGTGAATCCATGATTGTTATACATCTGAGCTCACGTATCTCTGCATATGGGAGATATCTAGTCACTAAAATAATTAATTTTTAACCCGCATGTCTAGTTTGGGATATATATGCAAGAACTCTTCGGGGTAAGGTATCTTGATATCTGATAACAAGCTGCCGAAGATGAAGAGGAACATGCGTCGTTAAAGATCCGGATTTCAATAAATGAAGAAAAATTTTAAAGTAGACAAAATTATTATCATATATATTCTAGACAAAACAATATATACCTACACAGAATGCATGTAAAGTCTTCATCGACTTTTATTTTTTAATTAGATATTCCCCCCTCTTCGTTCACATGGGTACATTGCATTTATTTATTATAAAACAACAGCAATTTAAAATATTGCGTTTTTGTTGTATGTATTGTCACTTACACTCCTAAAAAAATAAGGTACAAACAAAAGTCACCAAAGTCTTCATAGCTAATGTCGAGAACAAATTATATTAGAATATAAAATATTTTATATAGAATCAGAGCGCGGTTTGCGGGGACCTTGATTTACAAGTGCAAACTAATTAAAAGTT
>DWEC01004148.1:0-10052 GCA_018245735.1 Microceris miodesmiata | reverse complement strand
CTATTTCATGGCAGGACATTTAACATACTGCCTACTAATTTGTGTAAATACAAGTGTTATGTTATATGACGTAACTGCAATTACTAGTGAGTTTTATATAAATTTCTTTATCATTTACGTTTTTAGTCGTTTGTGGCTTAGTCTCGAACGGTGTGCATCTTGGCACGCGACTCTATCAAGTTATATTGTGTTTATAAATTTAATATTGAAAAACCAGTTTGTGTGTGTGTATGAAAGAATAATTGTAAATTTGAGCTCGAGATTGGTATATAACAAACTAACTAATAAACCATTACTTCGCTAATGTACACCACTGCTTACTTTACTTTGTCTGACGCAGATTAATATGACGAAAATAAGCGCTTCTTCAGACAGCCATGACTAGACATATTATATATATATAGGAAATAACGGGGAAGAGACTCGTATCCCACAGTGGTACGACATAAGGTTGGATGATGAGATGTACCAAAATGGCTAACAATTTACTAAATTAATAGCCGTAAACATTTGGCCAATTAAAGTCTCGTGTATTATCATGAGTTTGCCCCTCATGTCCCTCTGCCCCTAAACGGTGTAAATAATTGCAGCGTATGAGACTAGGAAGTGGGAGAGGAGGTGGTTAAAGTACATAAATCTGAGAGAAGTTAAAGTACAAAATGTTTCTTGTTATTATAGACTCTTGTGACAGGTGTGAGAATAGAAAGAGGCAGAATTCACCGACTAACAGATTTCTTTTTTATTAATAAGTTTGACTTTTTGATAAGTGTAAGTATATTTTATTATATAAATAGCGCCTATTAAAGAGTTACTAATGTCCACCAATTTTTTTAGCGTCGTCTAAACGTCAAAATCGCGTCGGAGATGGCAACCTCATCAATTTGACGTGTAAATGTTAGAAGGTGTTAAGGAAATTCAGAATATATTTTTTCTTAAACTATGCTTGATTACCAAAGTATGTCCTAAGATATTTTTAGATGTAGAGTAATCTTTAAACACTGTGCAATGTGAAGTTTTAATGTGAAACTTTTAGTGTTCCAAATGATTTCTTCCATGTTTACCAATTTCATGTATTTGATCTCAATAATTGTTATGCTGATTTTATATGAATAGCAATATTTTTATTCCAGTATTATTAGATTAAAAGCGTAAGGATGTTTGCTTAACTCTTATACGATAAGATATGTTTAATACGTTGAATGAATGTATTTTAGTAAGTCTTAGCATAGTACAACGTAATGACATCTTTGTGCCAAGTAACATATTGATAAAGCAGTTTTAGTTTTCGCTCTTATTGATATCAGATTGCATTTAAGTATTGTTCAAGTAATGAAAATATTTTGTTGATTGTTGTAATAATCTAAAATAGGATGTTCATAAGATTTAGCAATGGCTTAAACGCGACGTCCGGTTATCTGAATTTATTACCACCCCGTTAAAATTTGGCACAGGAAAGTATTATTAAAGTGTCCGTTTGATTATTAAGCAATACAGAAGGCCCTCCAGCATAGGTGGCCATCGGATTTTCGGTAATTACCTGGGGTAAGGCTGAATACTTCGACAATGAAGTAATACGTTAAATATTTTTGTAAAATGTTGTTTTGCTAACCGTTATAAGCCAATTGTTTGTATAAGACATTTGTAGTGATGACGTAGAATTCTGCATTGTATGCTTCCCGTCAAATGTTAGTACAATTTCGATATCCCGTGGCTCTTATTGTTGGTTATGTTAATAGATTGTAGCTGTTGATGTGCAATAAATATTAATACATGGTCGTCGTTTGTCTTCGTACTGAGTTTTAAGTACGAGCTAGAGGTTTAAGGTTATATTAGGGTATTTCATTAGTAATAGCGTACGCGATTAACGTAGCAATATAATTGGATGTGTGATGATCCGGATGGACACCATCAGCTCAGTATTTAAGACTTTGTGCGTAAAGTGATTGGCTATTTAATGACCACGGCGACATATCTGTATGTTTAATATTGAGGCCCAGTCTCTAGTATAGATGCTAGTCAATTAGTCATATAATATAGTATGTAAGTGCGATCCAACATTCCATTAAATATTTTTGTGAACATTATAATTCCTTCGAAATATACTGTTGTTTTTGCTCATTAGTACGAGTTTTATTTACATTATCCTTTACCGTGGCTTCATTTGAAAGTACTGTTATAAGTGGAATCTATGCCTTCAAATTTTTTACCATTAATTTTATAAGACTGAAGTTTTTTGGTCAAACATTTGTGTTCATAGTTTACGTGTCTGCTTCGTATATTCTTGTACACGTGTACAAATAGTTATATATGTATTTACAGAGATAAATAGTTACGGTAATACATGTATTTAATCTAATCACAAATCACACGAAAACAATGTTGTTAAATAATTACGCTAATAATGAGCGCGTGTTTCGAGATGCCAATGGTAACATTGTCAATTAATTAATCCTTTTTGCATTTTTATGACAACTAGTGATGTCGCTGTCGACATGTGTCATTTAAGCAGTTTCGATCCTAAACAAACTTCTCACTCATAGATGTAAATATAAGGGTTGGATTCGACCAACGCAATATCTTTTTCTAGTTGTTTCAATTCTTGCTCCATTTTCGTTTTTCTAAGAATTTTCGGAATGGTATCTGTCAACATCGGTAACTGAAGAAATGACTTTTGCATCAACTGCCAGTTATACTTCAAATCCTGCAAAGAGTGCACGTAGTTAAAACTAATGTTGATTATTTGTAAAATCGGTAAATAGATTATTAAGAATTCTCATAAAATATTCAATATAGATATCATCCAACTGTATGTATAATCAGCCCCCTGTCTGGATATTGCAGACTACGATAAGACTTTCGACACCCTTATTACCTGAACGGTTCTGGAAACCCAAGTAACACCCAGTAGACTGACCTAATATTGAAGACTAGCATTCTGAATAACACGAGAAATATATGCATATAAAGTCAATAACAGCAAATCTACCGAATCTACATAAAAGATTAGCAAATCTACCGAAGAACCGACAGTTGTTGGAGTAAATTAATTCTCCGAGACTGCGTCGTGGCAAATATGCTGGAACGTGCTATCCAGTTAAGTGGGATGGCGATGTGGCAAGACTACAGACAGACACAAGTCTAGGACAGGGCATGATTATGGAATCTCTATGGATTATTAGAGAAACATGGGACCGAGAAAGGCTGCTGATGATGATAAGATCAGTAACTACAGCATTATCGTAAGATGTAACCTCCAAGTTTAAATTGACATAATTAATTCTTTCATAAAACTACTAATGCGATTTGATTTCAAAAATACTCTTATCTGTACTTATCTATATTACTATAGCAATAATTAATCGTAACACGAGGAGGACGAGGAGAAACGCCATGGGGATCACCGGTGACCTCATTAGATTTACTTTACTGCGCCATAGTGGTCACCGGCGCCCTCAAGCGAAAGTCGTATTCAAAACACATTTGGGGGCCGGCGGTCACGCGTAACGCTTATTTCGTATATGCAAGTGACCGGCGTGGTGCTAGAGAGTATTTCTTTTCAAGGGAACACATTTACTGGTAAAATTTTAAGAAATATGAACAAAAATTCCAGAATCTGTATAAAACTAAGAACACAACTATACTTGTTATAATCACAGAACCCTACAGCAGATCCTTGTCATAAACATATTGGGTACACATCTTGATAAAATACGCCAATTTAAAGATAAAAGTTTTTTTTAAGAAAAAACATATTTTGGCGATGGGGTTTAACGTGTTATTAGTACGTGACTAAAACTATTAAAGAATAAAACTGTGAACGAACTTACATCTAAAAGCTTTTGTCTCTCTTCGTCAGTAATTACTTTACACAGGCTCGGTTTATGTTCTTCGGCATATTGAATTTTGTCTAATTCCTTCTGAATTTTTCTATTCCTTTTGACCAAGTAGGCCGGCATCATTCCAAAGTCCGGTCTTAAGCAGAATTCGGGTACTTCACCAGAACCCTTTATTTTTTTTATGTGACCGTCTCTTGTATCCACCAACCTTGAAGTGTATTAAAACATTTTATGATTAAATAACATATCTGACTGACTCCGTTAGGTACCTAACTAAGGAATTAAGTTATTATTTAATTTATCCAGGTTGGTGGCAATTCAATTAAATGTATTTGAAAAAGAAAACTTAATGTCCGTGTCGGGTGGAGAAAGGATCCCCCGAAACCTGGTATACCAGGGTGTCGTAGGAGGCGACTAAATCCGGCGTTGGTAGGTCCGGGTATCGCGTAACCTTCCTAGGTACGGCTAAATATTCTGGCCGCTAATGGGCAGCAGAGTATTTGGTGCAAGAAGCCGTGCTCTCCTTCCCCAACCCGCCTGACTCACGGCTGTGTCCAGCAGTGGACTTAAAACAGGTTGAAAATGATGATGATCATGTGTTTAAATTGTAGTACAGAGATGTCAAAACATTTTTAATATCTGTTTATTTTTAAATAAAGTTTAACGTTACAATTATATTCCACTATAAAATACCACCTATATAAGTTACCTAAAGTTATTCTATCAGAATACATTAGGTAATATGTATTCTATCATTTTTTTATTATCATTGTTTCATCACTTATCTTAGGCCTTTAACTTGCCGCAACAATGACTTGATCTTAGCTTTAAGTTGCCATCACACAAACCCTATACACAGTTCAACCAAACGATATTCAATCTTCGCTGGCATCACTTGGCTACTGGTAAAGTGAGATCTTTTACCTATATCATATTAACCTATTCTTGTAGCCAACCTCATTGAATAATAATAATTCCTGTTGGTGCGCATAACGTACAGAATCGAAATAAGTAGCATTACTAGCGAATAGCATCAAATAACTTAAGACAATCCTACCGTGGTTCAACCGGCTTCCCTTTAGTCTTCATAGCTTTCTTTATATTTACAATTTTAAAATTAGTCTTTGGTTTTTCGGGTTTTTTGCCCGGTGGCGGTCGCTTCGGTACTGGAGGGAGGTGTCCAGATGTGAAACATTTGTGGTCAGACTTTTTTATAGGTTGACCAATGCCTTCACCCTTCTTTAGAAAATCTTCTGGGGGTTTTAAAGGAGTTTCAGCGTATCCAAACGTACGATGCATTTGAGGGATTTTGGTTTCTCTTAATTGCTTCTCCAATTTGGACTCGTATCTATAGAAAGAAAAACATTTATGTAAAACGTGCCATAGTCCACTTATTATATAAAATATAAGCTCATCAAAACATCTCTGTATTTTCCCGAAGGCTTAGGCAGATAAGTGTAGTAGTTTCATTAATTGCCAGTTATGTAATACGTCCCATAGAATAGAACCTATTATATATCATACATCAGGTTCAAATCCAGAGTTCAGGCTACTGCTGGGAATTTCTAGTTAGAAAAAGCCAATTATGCTTTACTGGATCCAGGGATCAAATCCAGCACCACTTGCTCAGCAGTCGCACTTTCAATAACTATCGTAGACCAACGAGGTAGTCGACATATTATGACAAGTACAATTATCATTACATGATTCCTTACTTTTTTAATTGACTCGCCCGTTGGTTCAGTGGTTAATGAACCAGACCCTTGCGCTGAGAGTCGTTCGTTCGATTCCCACCCAGAATCAATATTAATTGTGTGTTCAGCACAAGTATTTGTTCTGTATTTAGGTGTCAAAAATATCTACATAAGTATACATAATTAGATATTAATGTGTATATATGTAGTTGGTTATACAGTTGTCTGGTTACCATAAAACAAGCTGTCTTCAAACTGATATGTCCCCAGATGTTATTGAGTTATTATTGGGATTTATTGAGATTTGTAGGAAAAACGACATGGTGTAGCAAAAACATAGATAGTTCAGACCACAATGAATCTATGAAATAATGTACCTGGTTGTTTAATTTAAAATATTTTACTAGAATTACACAAAGATTTATACTTGTCCTGTTAGATCGTTTCATAGAAAATTTTTGCCTAGTTTATTCTATGCTTAGCAAAGCCAGACTAGTATGGAGTGTGCTTTTCATAAATTTATCGGCTTAATAATATCATGTATGCCACGGCAATATGATTCCCATTTCACCAGGAAAGTAATTAGGGTACCGTTACAGGCGCCAATGATTTATATATTTTAAACAAATATTTAATAAAGACTTCATTACGTACCTTGGAGTCTTAGGTGGTTCAGGAGGCGGTTTGTCTAGAATAGTATAAATTACTTCATCGTGTTCTATGATTTCAACAAGCGACATATTTTTTGATGATAAATGTAAACGTTATCAAAAGCCGAAAAGTAAAAAGTGTTCTAAAAGCTTAAAACGAAGGCCCAATTATATACACGAAAGATATCTGTTGGTCATTTGGGTTACTATCGAAACCGAGAGGAAAGTAGGAAAATTATTAGCGTTGCTAAGCAACTTTAGATATATTTATTTGGGTATCCTTGCAGTCAGTACTCGCACTATATTGTACTATTAACTGAAAACTGTATTGTATCCTTTTAAGCATCGTAGGCTTACGCCATTAGGTTGTATTATAGGTTTAAGCCATACTCACTAGAGTGACTTTAATTTTTTTATGTACATTCTTACAAAATATAATCCGCATTTATAGAAATTTGTTTAAAAACAAAGGGAAAAGACAATTAATCTGGTTTTTAATGACTTTAAGAATTTGACTGTCTACGCCTGTAATTTGAGGTTCGAATACCGGAATCTTAACTCTAATTGTTAGCCCTCGATGGTATATTATGTGGGGTATTATATTGTGACGTGTCTATGTGTCTATCTGTAGCATCACAGCTCCTAAACGGATAGATCGATTTTGATGCGTTTTTTTTTAATTTAAAAGTTGTCGTGGTCGAATTGGTCTTAAGATCTAATTAATGGAGACATATGTTTGGACGTTTCTTGATATTCAGCTCATTTCCTACTTTAAAAAGTTACCTACTTACCTACATAATAACTTTCACAGATCCGATTGATTTGAAATTCGATGTACTCTTTCTTACTTAGACATTACTTCCAAGACATGCTAACGTTGAGTTGATGCTATAGCAATCTCAGGATTAGAATCAGCGAGTAATTTAAAAAGAAGAAAATAAAAATGGAATTAGAAAGTTCAAATAGACCCGGACACATAAAAATAAATCTTATTATAATTCTAATACATATATAAACATTTTAAAAATGTGATTGGGGTGTCGAGGGACCTCTCAAACGTCTCTTAAAGAAGTGGTACAGTATCCAAACACTGCAGGAACTTAGCAGAACTTTTAGAATAGCAACTTTCACAGTAAGTTAGCCTCGTAGACTGTGGTCCATCACTTCTAATTCTTAGTTACGATACTTGTCTATCAGGCATACTGTAATCGGCTTGATGTAAGATTAAAAAAGGAAAAGTCTACTCAGTCAGCTAGCTTGTAGTACTGGGCATTGGGAAAATGGTAATATGAAAATTAGTCTTAAATGAGAGATACAGATTAGTGCTACCCAATTTTTATATCAATCTCTATTGCATCAATTTGCACGTAATATAGGATCACGTCTGTATTTCCCTTTAGGGGTAGACAGATGAGAGTAGTACACTTCCATGTTTTCAGCAATGAGGCTATTGTGTTACACCAGGCACAAATCGACATCGTACTACTACTGGGAACTTCAGGTAAAAAAATTCAAATAATAGTTTGCTCGAGACGGGGATTGAATCCGGGACCTTCCACAGAATTTGTGCTCACAACCATTCCATCAACGAAACTTGTTGTCACTTGAATTAAACTATGATACTCATACACAGTCATAGAATCTATGTAAAAGTTAGGTCTTAGAACTAGTCTGTAAATTTTATTACAGTAGGTATTAACCGACAATCCGACTACCAATATAATACTTACCGGGGCTATGGGTTCAATTGTTAAATTGCCGTTATTTATCAATTTAAGTTCTAACAATATCCAGGGCTCAGTAACGTGCTGCAGCAATATTCAACATGCATTATACCTATTACATTGTATAGAAGTGAATAATTGGACAAACTGAAAAGAATAGAGGCTTTTTATTTACATTGGTATGTACTTGTAATTTTGTACCTACAAGCAGCGAATAAGTTCAAATTGAATTATATCTACGTTTCCGAAAGATCTACGTTTTCAACAAGTGTGTCATTATGACTTTCATGGCATACGGAGCTGAAACGTAGATAGTGAAACTAGCCCAAGAATCTAAAGTCCCTCAGCGAGCTCTGAAACAATCTACGTTCGGACTTTCTCTGAAAGATAGGATCAAAAATGGGACTCTTCGGCAAAGAACCAAGTCATTGACGTAGCTCACAGTAGGTATTAGCATGCTGAAGTGGCAATAGGCTGGTCAAATCTGCCGAAGTATTAACAATCGGAGGAGTAAATTCGGGAGTGGATATTGCGGGTCAGCAAACGTAATATCGACGAAGCTATATAAGATCACCAACGATTGGTCGCTTTTCTTTTATGTAAAGTTATTATTGTTTGAAAATTTCCTTGTTAGTTATTGTTTTATGGGTTGTATCGGTATTTTGCTATGAGATACGTTTGGAGAAGAATAGGAAGTAATTGATACGTATACATTGTTTTCTGTAGAAGAGTATTGTCTTTCGTAAGTATTAAATATACATCGTTTGTGGAGTATCTATAGAACAGTCCGTAGTTGCGAGATAACTGAAATCCGTTTTCATGTTGCTGATTTCCTTTTTCTTTCATAATTCTAATCTCAAGAACAGCGCCAGTGTGATATGGGTCTTAGGAAGACATAGTGTTTAAACTAATTTACTACAAAACTGCAAACTATTATAATTCTTCAGACAAATTAATATCAATAACATTGCTAATACTTCACTCTTAGAATATTATTAATGATGAAGCGTGTGTCTAAAATTAATGTTCTGCTTGTGACAAGCATATATGTCAAAACTTATGGCAACATAGCGTCCCCATTATAAATTTTATGTCAAATAAACTGTCAAAATAGGACGTAGGTTGTGTGCTGTGTATTGAATATTTTTAGATAGAGATAGTTATTTGCAGGTTTATTGATGTGGACGAGACTTCGGTCGATATTGCAATTGTAGATGCGCAGTAGGATATGACGATGTTATGCGGACGGTTACGCGATGGGCTCCAGAGATATATTGCATATAAGTGCATCGGTGTGGGAAGTAGATCGTTATCCAGTTTAGATATATTAGATCATGAAGGGAGACTAGATGGCTGCATTACGAACTTACCGTCGAAGGCGAAGGTTGTAATATGTGGTGGCGGCGTTATGGGCGCGGCAGTAGCCTACCATCTAGCACAAAGAGGATGGGGCAACCAGACTGTATTAATAGAAAGAGAAAAGTAAGTCACTGCATATTATTTTAAATTTTTGTCCGAGTCGCTTTCTACTGCTGTTACATAATTCTATCCAGTACAAAGGGCTCACATTATTAAAGGAATAAAAATATTTCCTGGGTATTAAATTTCACTTGTTGAGTAGCTGAATAAGACTAAAATGTTTATATTATATTATTATTCTTACAATAAACAATGTTAACAACATTATTACAAATATGTTAGCAACCATAATACATGTTTTATATAATAGTCTTATAAAACCAGAACTTTGCATGAGTATATGTATATTTAAGTGTACTTAGAAATTATGGATTATGTTCATATATATTGACTTCAGATAACACAGATGACATTTTATTCATGTTGTTTGGCTGGTCTTCTCAATTTAATATCTTCTATCATTTTACTATCAAATATAAAACTAATATGCAATTTCCCTGGAGTAACCATTATGCCCGGGACTGTTACGCTTGATGTGACTATCACAGTTCTCAGAAGTAAAAATATATCTGTGATGAACTCCTCATAGGACTGATATTAATAGTAATTCAAATTCAAATTATTTTATTCATTATAAGGTATATACATACACTCAATGAAGGTCAAGTTTAGTCATATACATATACTTATACTTCGGCTTTGTGCGCCTCTCAGGCTACAGTAGACCGG
>DWEC01004147.1:0-10055 GCA_018245735.1 Microceris miodesmiata | reverse complement strand
TGATTTACGATCGAATTTCGATCGCTACTGGGCCACTAGTATTTATAATCTTGTCAATAAATACTCACGTAATATTTAATACTAAGACTGACAATCGTAGCCACGGAATGCAAATAATATTTCATATAACTTCCTGTTTAAATTTACGGAAATTATGGAAAATATTATTAGCCTGTTTAAGAAATATTCAAGGAAGAAGGGATTACATCTCCCATACAGGAGATGAAATTTAATTAAAGGAAAATTGATAGACTTGATATTACTTAAAATTGTTAATGTTTATTCACTTTAATTGTGAAACAAGCGCCTAGGCCGTCTCTTCCACAATCTGCTGTTATTGCTTTCTCTGTTAGATATACAAACATACATTACGTCACGCCTATTTCCTATAGTGGCAGGCAGAGTGAGGATTTCATTGATCATTGTAATAGTTTATAGTGTAATAATAAATAATTAGAGTGTCTGGATATGTGTGATTAAAAAATAAACCACACATTGTCGCTCCGTGTCCTAAAGCCAATGTCATGACGCCATGTCTCAGAATAAAACGTTCTTTATTCGAACTTAGTGAACAGTGAAATATAAGATTCGTACAATAATGATCGAGTTAGCGTTTTCGTGATAATTATTGGCCTAATTATCTCATAATCATTCCTTGAACGGACTGTTGTTGCGAAGTGAGGACTATGACCTGATCATTTGGTAATTGGTGATTATTTGTATGAAGAAGACCACGGGAAGCTGCTGGATTCGGAAGGCCCAAGACCGGAAGGAGTGGTGCCGATTAGGGAAGGCCTATGTCCAACAGTGGACATCTAGAGGCTGATGATGATGATTTATATGTAAACTAATTAATGACAGAGGAAAACTTCGTCATTTCAGTTAATGCGCTTTTACGCAGATTCATAGAAAGAAAGGAATTCAGGAAGTCCTATATGCTTAAAAGTCAGCTAATTAATCACTACGGCTTCATTCAAATCTAATGAACTATCCTCATTGTGTATGAATTTTTGTCATACTTGCCTGCTTCAAGTTTATGTCGGCAGATGTATCCCTCTATCTACCATTATTATGTTTATCATCACGCCAGATTCCTTACGAGGTAGGCAGGAAGCACCGTGTGGCAAATATATCTACCCTTACAGATCTGACGTGGCTCTTCTACGTATATTTCTCTTTAAAACGTAATATTACGCCTGTAATCCTCGAATGAGTAGGCAGAGGTGTGTAGTACACTCCCACGTTTCACCAGCTGCTTTTTATTTCTCTTTTTATACACGCAAACCGGTTTCGCAGATTTCCGACTCCCACATCGGCCAGTAGCTGACCTAATTGGTCAAGGTACACGACTACATAATGAGTACCTTCCATGTGACGTATTATGTAAAGCTGTATCCTCTCTGTAACGTGTTACATAATTAACTATCCATTTATGACTCAGTTCATAATTTTATATTCTTTTTGTGACATGTTACATGCCGCATGACTCTCTTTGTGACATGTTACAAGTACGTGTGTCTCGATGTGGATTTTGAATGTCTTTTTGGGTGATAAAGGACTGGCTTTCGAATGTATTGACCTTCGTTGAACCCTTTGTGCTGTTCGTTAACCAGATAACGCGTACTTTATTGGTTTTCACTTGAAATGTGTGGGTAGGCTGTTGCTATGCTGAATAAACTTTAAATACTTTCAATTATTATTGATGACGTATGTTTAAAGGCTTTAACTCATTCACATTCTGTATACATTTTATATCTAAATTATTTCGAATTCCTGACTGCCTTGTTGGTCGAGTTGTTGCAAGTGCGACTACCGATCGAGAGGTCCTGAGTTCCAATCCCGCGTTGGATACTATTAGATTTCTCTAATTTAGAATTTCTTGTAGTAATTTAGTCAGAATCTAGATGTGTACCCGGTGTACGGCAATAAGCTCTGCACCTATTGCATGGGACGTAAACGTAACTGATGAAACGTGGATGTGTTCTACACTCCCCTGTCTACCCCTTCAAGGATTACAGGCGTGATGTTACAAGTTTAATCTAAGTCCAAATTTAATTTCAGCGGAATCAAAGAACTAAACCATCTAAATATTTTATCATTTATTATTAGAGTCCATAAACGAGTCGGAGAGCAAACGACCAATGTGTCACGGCATTCAAAATCCTAAGAGGTTTGATAGATACCCCGGCACTGCACACCGAGTTGGCTCGATTGTATGCTCCGGACAACTATCTTGGACGCAGGAGGCACGATTTGCTTGCCGTTCCCCGCAGCCGCACCCGCGCGCGCGCCAATTCTCCCATACCACGTACCCTCTCGGTTCTCAGCGCTCTTCTAAACGCATATCCCGACTTCGATATGTTCGCCGACTCATGGAATGAAGTTCAAACAAAGCCTATGCTTAAACTTTTGTGAGAAATTATGAAATTATTATTATTATTATTAATATTATTATAACATGGACATAGTACAATTTATTTTTAGCTTGATATTATCTGACATTTTCAATTGATCGTTTTAATTTATACCAATATTAAAATTTGTTAATTAGTGTAAGTGACCTGTTGTATCGTTCTAATTAATAATAAATAAATAAAATAAAAAAAAAATAAGATAAAGAAATAAATTAATAGCAACATGATAAAAAGTGCATGTGGAGCCCACGCGTGATAAAATTAAAACTTCTTGGTTATTATGTGCCGATGGAGAAATTTGTATTACATTATTTCTATGGGATATGTGATTGTTACAATGAAGCAAATATTTAATTAATATAAGGAAACAAATTTGCATGAGATGCCTGGAAGTTACGGTAGCTATTTTCTTTGGTTGGATCGACATAAGTTAGCATTTATTCATCTATGAAGATAATGGTGAATGTAGAAATTGTACACTTCATGTCTGTTAGGATATTTGTCACTTGGAGTAAATTTAACCCATGGGGGTTATAATATTAATATAAACATTAGACATGCCGAACGGTTTATAACATAATAATATATTTGCCATAAGTACTTAGTATAAACATTGACTATAAAAAATACTATTCTACGAAGCACTGTTTCTTTCGTTCTATTTCCAAAAACTTTAACAGGTTAGGCGTTAAAAACGACATTTCTGATCACATTTTCCTTAATAGTTTTCTAGTATATTCCTTACAAAGTTATCGTATACTTTTATTTAAAAGAAATTAAACTAAAAGACGCTACGTTTGTCAACTGCCTTACTTCCCTGCAAGTCAAACCAGCTACAAAGATTAACGTAAAACAAGATTCGCTCCTGACACAATGTTACAGTGTATTTGATACTATTTTGTATTCTTCTCATTAGCTCTTGCAACAACAGATTAACTTTAAGGTAGTGTGTTTACAAAAACGACATGAAATTTCTAGCACTGACTCGGAGTCTAGATGTGTGCCCGGTGTGTGGCAATAGACTCACCACCTATTCCATTGTGGGACTTAAACGTAACTGGTGAAACACGAGGGTGTAGTACACTCCTCTGCTTATAACACGGATTACACTCGTGATGTTACGACATGAATATGCGCATACATTTGCTTTTTACAAATAAAATACATGTTTTATAAATTTAGATTGGCATACAACATATCTGGAATTCCAACATTTATTTATTTATTTATTAAGTTCGCCAACGATTGTCACATTATTAAATATGATTTACATAGGAGTCGTATACTACATGTATAATCTATTATAGGCAAATATAGCATGCAAAAATATGTAGTATAAAAAATTAGTCTCAATCAATCAATAAATTAACAAAAACCAAATCAACATATGGAAAAAAAAATAGAAATCCAAATGAGGTACAATCCAAAGTAATAATAATAATAATGAGTAATAATTCAAAAATGAATTCTGTTAATAATTTAAAAACAGAATTTATAAGCTTAATCGTTATTAATTATATAATTATATTAAATTAATGTTATTCATAAATAAGAACAAGTCTTGTAAAAAATAGTGCAATACATTATTATTACATAACATGCTTCATTCTTTCACGGGCTTATATTATTAAAGATGTGTATTATACTTTACTCCTCATTTGAAGATAACTATTCGTCTATTATATATTTCATTAGTGTGTGTACGTATGTATTCAAGCAGTAATATCATAATTATAGTTGTTTCAGTCTACTTATTAAATATACTTTTATAAATGGAGTATATAGGCAATATAAGTATTTATTTCTTTGTTTTATTCTTTCTCACTATACAACATCGACATGTATACATACAAATCAACTAATAAACGAACATCATCAACATGTATACGTACAATATAAACATATATACGTTATGTACGCATTGGTGTTTCATTTACTGCGTTCTCGAATTCGCTGTAGCACAATACGATCCACGTCAGGACGTTCTGTGAATTCTATTCGCCTTATCCTTCCACGTAGAAAATTAAATGTCTCACGGCAATATCCGCGGCCCGGTGATGCCTGTGGCAGTTGATCTCCTCTCCCATTCCGTTAGCTAATATTTAAGTGTATTCATTACATTAATGTGAAGTAATTTGTGTAGACGTCTCAGTCAAATTACATTAAGTTTATCTATTTTTTTTTCGTTTAAAGTTACATTTAAATTTAGAACATTTCATTCTCATCCGCAACCCATTTAATATTCCACTGGTGAACATAGATCTCTTCACAAAATGAGAATGGAAAACTATTCTGCTATGCTTATCAAGTGGGGGTTAGTGGACTAAATAAAATAAGAATTGTTTTTATTTTAACTGTCTCGTTGTCAATCAACATCCGAGCTTACGAGCGCTGGTAAGCACGGTTGTTGAATGAAGGTTCAGGGTTTGGTTCCCGGTCTGGTCACTATTGAATTTTTCTAACTCACATTTTAAGTGGAATTTTAATGTACTGAATCTGTGCCCAGTGTATGGCAATAGCTTTGACTCCATTCCATACTATACTCCTCTGCTTACCCCTTTGGGGATTACGGGCGTGAATTTATTTTTTTAATAATAGTTTTTTATATCATAAACATTATTTAATATTACTGATTGATATTTTTAATTAGAATGCCTTCTGAGCTAACCAGTGTAAGCAGTATAATTTCAATTACTTGAAGCCTGCTTTTATTACAGGATCGGTAGAATATTCCAGGAAAGCCATTCGCGTTATCCTTTCATGTAGAAAGCTGAATGTGTCATGGCAGTTTCCTCCGCCTCGCAGTGTCTCTGGCAGCTGATCTATTGTCTGTCGTCGTCGGTTGGCAAATTCAGTGACCAAGTGATTTGGCGCCTAAAAATTTACAAAAAATTTCCTTTGAATCGAAACCAACTACTAAAATTTTCACTCTAACATTACATGTTATGAAATGTTATCAGCATAATATTTCATAACATGTAATGTTCTAAAAATAAGTATTTAAAAACCAGTAACATAAAATTCGTAATAACTTTATTTATTTAAACACGTAAGCGTAAACATAATATACAAATTAACTATTAAAATATTTCTAATTTAACTGCGCAATTCTAAGCGTACAACTCTATTAAATAGTTCATTTCCTTTGAGCTGATTCGTTGAGCTAGAACTTATTATGCTGCGTTTGTGAATGAAAAACTTATCCCAACAGCCATACTTAGGCAATAATTGCTTTAATACATTAATACGTGAGTATTTACCCAACCTCAATTGTCTCCTTCTTGGGAAACATTCTCTACATCATTTTTGAAAAATGGAATCAGAGATAAGAAGTTCGGGTATGCAGGCTATTTGGAGGACGATACCTTAGACCTTCCAGTACTGTAAGTCCTCATAGTTTTACCATGGACACCACTGAGCTATGATCACTCACCCAATTATGATAAAGCGAGGTTCCCTTCGGGGCTAATAAATAATTCGTAATAAGTTATTTAACATAGCGATTATATTTCACATTATGTAAATATTATTGAAGAGAACGGATGTTTCAGCTGGTCCGCGCTCCATTACTATTTCTTTGTGGTATTTACATTTAATTACACAGAGACCGATTATTGAATTCGTTCTCGCTTTGATAACGAGCAGCTGTTTCTATACGTCTCATTTGAAACGAAATTTATTCTAAAGTTATTTTAGACGACCTTGTAAAGTTTGATATGACTGTTTAAGTATCGTATTTTGTTGTTTTTGAAATCATATTAATAGTACCTACTATAAAGTGTGGTATAAAGGTTGCAAATGTGTAAAGAAACTGCAGTCGATATCGTTTTATAATCCAGAATATGTACATAATATTTCCGACCGTTAGGTTCATTTTATTTTCTATCTTGGTACGCTTTATAGTGGAACATGATGCATTGTGAATGCTGCATAAAAGCGTCCATTATCCACAGCATCTACGAAATAAAAAATCAATAGCGTCCGTGAACTTATGTGTGGCGGGAAAACTGCATCAGCCACAGTAAACAGTTAACATAATTTTAAGTGGATGAACTCAGCATGCATTTAATATGTATAAACTTTTAGTTACCTCATATACGTTTAAAAAATAACACCCCGCATTTCGCTTGTAATAGCGTCTTAATAATCATAAATAAATATTGAAATAAATCTTATCATATTACGAGTACATATAATTATAAGAAGCTTAGAAGATAAGTCAACATTTTCGACGCAGGTACCGACATCAATAACGCTAAAGGGAATTTTGTGAATAAAAGCGGGAAAACGGGTAAAATATTTTTAAGTAAATGTTTAAGTACAAAAGATTCTTTACATTGAAAAATGTTGGATAATAGCGGTGTAATTGGAAGCTTAATAATCAAATAATTATTTTTAAAGGTTTTGGGCAGTTCGCTATACATGCGATGGATTTGACATCGTGTTAAAGTTAACTTAAAAAAAGTGACTTTACTGTGTTGTCAGTGTACGTCGTTAGTTTACCTCCATTGAAATGCATTGTACGAAGAATTTCTAGTCGGCAAACATAAATTACCACTTAATTTCATACACACAACATAATATTTTAAAACTTACTAGCACTTCTATATTACCATAATATATTACATATGACTTATGTGTATAATACATCGCTATATACTGCGAGATCTGATCCCAAAGTAAGCCTCGAGGGAGCTTGCGTTATGGTAACTAGAAGGTTGATAACCTATATGTATATGTACATATGAATATACACTTATATTCTTTATTTTCACACCCCTGATATTTTTTGTAACCTGTTAAAGAAGAAATACTTGTGCTCATATACATAGATACATATGTTAATGTGTGCATATTCTACGAAAGAGAGACTTTAAAGTTTTTTAAGATTCCAACAAAGCAGAACACTGTTAGCGAGACCTAATCATTAATATGTTAATCTGGCTTTTTTGGAACATTAACCTAAACTCATTGCCTTTTGTCACATTAACTGATGATTAATTATTGATTGATTATTAGGAGGAAATTGTTCTTGCGGCAGTCACGGGGCATTACCTAGCACTGGCGACAGATGATCGTTAGAACCTACATTTTTGTTCGCTTTTGGTTTTTCACGTACTCGTATCTATGCCTCGCTAAGCGCGTTTCCCGACGATAAATTTTGAAAGCAAATTTTCCTGCCAAGTTTCCTAAATTGCTATCTGTTTATTGCTAGCGGTCAAAGCCTGAGGCAGAATGGCGAGTGATTGAAATTTTCGGACCGCATCAACAACAATCACTCAATGCAATTTTTGTCTCACGCTAGCTAGGCACATGTGCTCCACAACTCGTTAACATTTTCTACGTATATTTAGCAACGAATGGGAAATTGTTGTCTCTTTTGTTAATGTTTATTATAGCTTAATAGAACATCGTTTTGTTCGTCCTTCGTTTCATTATTTTAGTCTAATTTTAGTTTTGTTTGAACGTTCAACAAAACAATTTTCGTTGAAATCACAACAATATGAAATAATGGTTATTATACAAACGAAAATCTTCAAGTTAGTGCCTGATAATCAACTCACTGGACAGATGAAATACAATCCTTCTATCAGATGCAGACCAAATAGAATCTTAACCCGAAAACTGACCGAATTTCCACGACAACGAAACGAACATTACTCGTATTTCACTGGAATTGTGGCGCTCATACATTCAATATAGATGAAATTAGTGAGTTGTAAGACGGGGCCTCGCGGCACCTGTTTCCGGCCGCGGCACTAGCTCAGCGATCCCCGATCCCACTGACGCTACATTTATTCTGTGTCTCAGTACAAGATACGAGTGAACGGCGGTTTAGCGTTAAATATAAGCTCGTTATGTATTACAATTTCATACAGTTTCTGTCTCAGTTAATTCAAATATCATCCGATGTCTATGATTGGACCGTCACATTTTTCTTACAGTTCCACTCAAAAATGTGTAGTAATGAAGACATGTAAAAGCATACGTATACGCGGTAAGTATATATTCGTGGATGTGTATGAACAAAGGTGTATCTGAAATAATTTTCTCTCATCTATTTCCTCCCTGCAGCCGCCCGCTCGCCTGCTCATATCTACTGACTTAATTTTGCATTGACGTTTTTCTTTGAATGGCTTTCGTTAACGCTGATTGCTCTGGCGGTTTTGTCAATTTGCTCTCAATGTGTACTAAATGATACGTCACAATCCAAATTTTATTGCGCAGAAATCCTGCAGGCGAAAAGGAAAATATTTTTTGTTGATTGAATCGTAGTTGACAGTTACAGGTTAGTGTTTAGATGTCACCGTCCCGCTGCAGGGGCGCAAAAATGTGGCACATATGTATGAAGCAAGTTATGCGTCTTTTTAAAATTAAATATCATTTGGTGAAATAGTCGGCGAAAATGTCGTGAGGAAACTTAAAAGTCTATGTTTGCTATAATGTTTTTAAGACGTACCAAGTCAAGCAATCCGTATTTGACCAGCGTTGTGGACTATTAAATTAATTTTTGTGACCATATAGTGGCGTTGCGTGGGCAAGCGTTAGTAACGGGTGTCTTTTTTATTGTATTATTAAAATGCCTAGTTGATATAATGAAACATTTCTGTGAATTCTTACTTTGTAATTAAACCTATGTCTCTTTATAAGAAAAGTCGCTTATTGGAACAAAAGCTTTGATAGCAAGGAATTTAACAAATATTTTTATGTATGTTATTTTTATGTATATAAGTGTGTTTTAAGGAGGTATCAGTGATTATGGTCTGAGGGGCTGGCTAGCGATTCGCTGAGATAGAACTATGTGGCTCCAACCACAGGTGTTCGCAGGTGTTGCGATCAGTACATTTACATCATGCTACTTTATCGAAAATATCGGTTATTTTTCTGCTCCAGTACCTGCCTATAAATTGAATACTTTGCAAAATAGTATTGTTATCGAGAAGTTCTTGTAGGATATATGTCATTGTTTATTATGTATTAATCAAGGTAGAACAAATATATTTTGTATCATGAATACCCATACAAACCCCGACATACTATACTGAGTCCTGAGTACTTCGACACCTTAGAAATGACCCAGTTTGTAACTAAGATATTAATATGTCTAATTATTCGTTTACAAGATCCGTTTAAAAATAAAAAGGCGACTTTAAGGTAAATATGACTTTCTAAATCGACAAACAAACTAAACATTCTATTTTCGTGAACCATTGCATTTCCGTTCATAAGAATCCAGGAGGTATTACTGGTGTATTGCGACACGTAAAAGTAACACGAACTGTATTTCCTGCCTTTTGTAAAATAAAAACTTAATAATGTTTTAAATTTAACCTCGCATTTCTGCAGCGCTGAAAAAATGTCAGGAATCCTGCATGCCATAGATAAAGAAAACAAATATGTACTATTCGTTAGTCTACACTACACGTAAGCGAGAAGCGCGCTAGTGGGGACTTCACCAATTTATTGAAGTAACAAGGACATGCTTGGAATGAAAATTAAAGCCTTTCTATTCAAAAGTTTCTTAGTAACCAGATTATGGAATAAATTTCAAACTTTATACAATTATGTTTAGACTTAGGTCTCATTAAATATTTATTTATGCATCATACTTTAATATGACACGCAGTATATTACTATTTT
>DWEC01004146.1:0-10056 GCA_018245735.1 Microceris miodesmiata | reverse complement strand
GTTCAAATCCATGGCGCGCACCTCTTTACAAAAGTGCGTTTTAAATTTAAGTATCACTTGCTAACGGTGAAGGAAAAACATCGTGAGGAAACCTGATTCTAAGATGTGCTCTTAGAATTTATAAAAAAATAATTCTAAGGTGTGTGAAGTCCACCAACCCGCACTAGGCCAGCGTGGCAAACTATGGTCTTAACCCTCTCAATATGAGAGGAGACCCATATTCCAACAGTGGAATGATAAATGGGTCGATTATATTATTATTATCATTATTAATAGTTTATTCTTTTCTAGAGAAACAATGTGGAATGGGGAATTTAAATTGGTGAAGCGAATCAGTACGCGTACAATGCTATTTGTCATCGAGGCAGCCAAGTGCCGTGAAGTGGCGAACCCACGACACCATTTAGTTCCGGTGTCATCATGTCGTCAAGCGTACAAGTGAACCTTATGAACTCGAGCATACTACGAGTAAAAATCGTACAAATGGACTATTTCCTCAAGCCTTGATTGTACTCAATAAATTCAATAATAATTTATATGCTTATTGTCATTGAAACATTGAATATCAATGTCAAGCCGAAGCCGACGCCTGCCAGGACCATTAACGTTTTTCGTATTTAGTGTAATTTAAACCGGTTTGTCACTAGTATAACCTTACCTCTTCATTATGTTAATATAAATTGGAGCAACGTGGCTTAACATAAATTGTGAAATATGCTAGCGCAACGTACATCAGTACCCAAAAAATGGCGCATAGACAATAGAGTTAAAAAAAGAATTGCAAACAAAAGTCGAATATCACGCAAGGCTGTACTCTTAAGCTATTTATTGATAATGCGCAATAGGTGAACGAGATATGTACCACAGATAGATAAAAAATATTCAATTGCCTGTTAGTTTGCTCGTGTATGTCGCTGCTATATTTGGCGGTATTTCGTGTGTACAAACGTGTACACACGTGCGAAAAATTGATTAAAACGAAACATCGAAATGAATAATTCGACGTAT
This sequence comes from Microceris miodesmiata, assembly GCA_018245735.1. Lineage (NCBI taxonomy): Eukaryota > Metazoa > Arthropoda > Insecta > Lepidoptera > Hesperiidae > Microceris > Microceris miodesmiata. The sequence goes on along the minus strand of DWEC01004146.1, from coordinate 9,048 downwards.
ACTTAAGATTTATTACACTAGCTTCGTCATTAGCATATAACAGTACTTAATACATCGTGCGTGTTATATTGAAAAGAGAAAATTTTCAACGTTTCAGTTCTTAAACAAGTTTGATTTTCGAAAATATTATTATAATAAATGTTTCTATATAACATGAAAATGACAAATATCACATTGAAGGGCTAAATTCATTTAATTATTACAAGTAGAAGTATTTTAAAATAACCCTGAAATGTCATTGTTTGAAGTATTATTTCGCAGTTAGGATAAGTGGTACTGGTATAGATTGATATATGTACATACTTGTAGCAAACTGACAGTTTACTGAAGAATAAACCCCCTTTTGAAGAGGCCTATGTCCAGCAGTGGACTGAGATACGCTGAAGATGAGATGAGAAACTCATTTTGGACTACTCTACCTTAGGAGACATAAAGATTGAAAAATGAAATATAAAACTTTTGCATCAGCCTTAAACATAGCGAGCTCCGTAGCTCTATCTATCGATCTATCTCTAGATGCTATTCCACCTGTATCGCACATGACGTGCACTGCTCCACAGACCGTGGCACGTTTCACCCCAGCTATTCGCCGCGAGAAAACACTCCGAACCACATTTTTATGCCTTCATCTCGCTCGAGAGAACACGCAGCGTGCTAACAAATAAAAGTGGGCTTTATAACGTCGAAAATAAAAGTTGTTTTTCTTCAACATAGTGTCTTGCACCAAATAAGCACATGCGCCACTATGTACAGCTAATATATGCACATTCAGATTTTTTTTCTAAATCATTGCCTATTAACTTAACTGGTCCGTACCGTCCGTATTGTCCGTCATTTCATCATTTGTTTACATGTGTAGTGTTTACTATTCATTAATTTGTAATAATTATAGTCTAACGTTCTCACCCTCTTTTCTATGGGTATCTTACAACAAGACTGGTACAACGTGGAAGTACCACGCTCCTCAGCCGATGTCTTCGGAGGACTACAGGCTCTATATTACTTTAAAGACATATTGTCATCAAAAATAGACAAAAAATACATAATACATTCTGGCAGAAATAGAACCGCACGTCAGTTGTGTTAGTAAAATTCTATTTATTAGGCATTAGAATATTAGATTAGATTAGGCATTAGATTAGATTATTTATTAGGTATTCCATATGCACAAGAACGGAAACATTTATGTGCATTTAAATGATGTATGCCAGTAATTATTAGAGCTTTATTTACATAATATACTCGTAAATATAGTAACACTGTGTACATGAAAAACACATTTTTTTTCACTAACATCATCTAATCATACTTTATCATTCCACTGTCAGACACGAATCTTCTCTCAAAATGGGGGTGTTCAGGCCATGGCAAAATGGTTTATTAAAATAACGATGTCCACCTTCATTTTACTAAAGTGCTCCAATCCTTATCAATCATACAAAACATTTACATTGTAATAACGGATTCTTGAGAGGTACGTCAACTAAGTATTTGATGCGCAGCCAAGAACGCGTGGAGCGAACGTTATGCAAATGATAATTTCACAGGAGAAAACAATGAATGTATGTAAAATAAATATTAATATCATTTATCTCATAGAAACTTTATTTTTCGTATGGGTCGTCTTCTAAAAATAATTTTCATTGTAGTAACGATGTTGCCTTGTAATGAATGGTAATGGAAAAGCAGTTTTTGAAAGTTACAACAAATAATCATTTTATTCATAAGTTACAACGAGTTATTTTATGGTTTTTAAGTCGCTTGTTATATCCGGTTTGATTTTATTTCACGCTTGTTTTTTGAAGGCGTATTTCAATTAAAATTGTTGAACTATTAAGACTGGTATTAACCCTAATTATTCTAAAAGATCTCTCTCCCAAAGTGGGATGATAGAAGGGTTGATTGATGTTGAAGATAATGAAGAAATTTTCAGACAGATAAATATATAATAAATTAAAGACACTAAAGGAATTTAAGTATTTTATTTTAATTATAATAAAAATAAGAACATCTGAAATACGCTAATATAAGATGTCTTCTTTTTTTCCCGAATGTACTTTTCTTTGATGTCTCTTGTATGTATGAAATAATAATCTATCTAAATCTAATGTTCTAAATTCTAAACTGTTCGCACGGTAAATAAAATTTAAAAGAAAGTAATGTCAGTTTTTTCTATTTTTCACAACTACTGAGAATCAAATACTAAATTGAGTTTAATAACAGTAAACCGGAAACAAACGTTCGTTACCCAATAATTTACGAGGAGCGAAAAGTTCCACTTTCCAGCTCAACCGATCGCTTAGTTGTGTTTAAGTGACCATAAAGGCATTTGGTGTGTACTTTATTACTTTCCGTTTAAAAAACAGGACGTAGGTTAGATTAGTATTTGTAAAAAAACTTCAGCTTAAAATGTTAGCTAATTTATCATGATAATGGTATGGTTTGGATGCCTGTGTGTAAAAATATGCACGAAGGGAAGTTGAAAATTTAACGAGAAGAAGTCTATAAAATTTTATGATAACTTATCATTATCGTCATCATTATTAGCTAGCCTGAGTCCATTAATAGACAAATGCTTCCACTAATGAGTGATAATGCGTTCTGTTCCTCGCTTACCGCATCTACATAGTTTCTAAACGTAAGTTAAACTTAGATAAGTTAAAATTCATAAAAATAATAATATACGCATATCAGTTGCATGTATATACAAGATTAAAATACACCTCTTTTATTGAATAACGGAAAGTAGCAATAAAACGTTTGCAATCATGAAAGTTCAACGACCTACTTGCTACAAACCTACTGATCTGAATTTAAAAAAATACATTATTTTCGAGTTCAATTCACATGCAACACTTACATAAGTTGTATTGTTCTATGAGAAGATAAAGTAGGCTAATAAAAATTTATGGGTATGAACACGTAAATAGATTTCTCAATTTTATAGTGCTCCAAACATGTACGCGATTAGCTTTCTTAAAATATTTTTTTTTATTTTCAATATTATCATGTAATGTAATGTTCAAGGTTTGTTTTTTGTAAATGTAATATAGCCTTTCCTAAATAAACATATTAAAAAAAGTCTATTAACCTTCAACAAAGATCTTGTTTATAAAATGTTTTTTTTTTTTTGTATTAAAAAGACTTCAACGAGTTTACGTGATTTATGTAGAGTTTTCTTCTTGTTAAATACCATAATCGCGAAATAAAATCTGTTGCAAAACAATTGACATTAATTAACAAAAAAACCTCTTAACTTGTTATATTATCTTATAATCATGAGATTTATCTTATTATCATGGGAGATACATGCATTGTGACAGTGTCAAGTTTATGGTTAATTAATGTCTATTACGAGATATCGTCGTGTCTATGACCTATAAACGTTCCAACTTAGATTGTGTACTCCGTGTACGGGATATTTAAGGCCTACTTCACCTACTATTCAAATGTATATTGTAACTATAATGAAGTTTTGGATAAAATTAGACAACTGTTACGCAATATTGGCCGCGTGATTGCTTTACGTGTACGCAAATGTACGGAAATGCATGTACAACATTATAATTCAGATTGCCATGCAAAATTAATTGCAGCCAATGTGGCTTTTGTGATCGTTTGTGAGGTGCAACACATAAAACACAAAAATATATTTCAAATTAAAATTTGTTTTCTATAAATTTTGTGCCAATTTAATAACTTTATAAAATGCAAAATTATAGTTCGATGACTTATCTTACTTACAGGAGTAATTTCACACGATATTTTTATAATCGATTAACTCCACATTGTCACAAAATCGCTCACTTTCATTGTCAAGTAAAAAGTTTAACGACCGTGTGGGAAATGAGTGATCAATTGTAATGTTTTGTAGCAGTAAAAGCGATTACATTGTGTTAGCTAACGGGATAAATACCTTGTTCTATGACCACATAATATGGAAACAAGATTTCTCTGTGTGCTTCCGCATGGTACATGTAGTATTTTTAGTGATAATTCATATATTACAATTTAAGGAGCAGTAACAAATCCTACATTGAAAGTGAGTGCTATCCTCGAATAAGTTCTATGAATAATTTCTACTATTGTGACTATCCTGACTACTAAGTTAAAACGCTTGAATAAAATCATTCTTAACTGTACGAGAGCCGATTAAAATAAGGGCGGTGTTGGTATCGTGTAAAATATCGTAAGGCATCAAAATATAATGAGCCACTTTATAAACAACTTCGCTTTCTTTACAATAGACTTTTCGAAGTGTCTTTAGATATCAGACAATGGATTAAGTATGCAGCATGCAGTCGTGGATCATTACCATGCAGTGTCCATGACCTTCGCGCGTCCAGCGTCCAGTCACCACTTTCCATGGCGACGTGATTAGATTACCACGCTTCGTTGACGGATCCGACCACCAACCACTTTCTTTCTTTCTTCATTAGGCTGGTCGCGCACTGGGGTATTGTAATAGCTACATAATATTAAGCGCTCACTGATGAAGTTTATTTACTGTTTTAGTCTTAACATAACATTAGTAAAAATGACGGGGGTATTTATAAATCGCCAAATAATACAAGAATTTAAATTGGCATCATTATAAATATATTTTTAAGTTTCAATGAACAATTTAATTTGTCATTGTACACTGTCATGCTTGAAATATGTATTCAAAAATGTATGTATTTATAAAAAACGGCATGTGTGGTTATTTTTAAGAATTCATTTTCCAGCAGACTTTTTTCATTGTAGTATTAATAACGACCATACCTATTAGAATATTCTAGTAAAAACCTTCAATTAAAAATTCCCTAACCTGAACATCAATTACACTATTATTGTATTATGTATATTTAGCGTGTGGCCTGCCTACTTTAACTAAACAAATTTAACACGACAGACGTTGATTCCAACGTCACGGCTCATTGTAGACTAAAATTGAGGCTTGAAATTTCTTTTTTAATTTTCTTGCTAGACAGGAAACTTTTATAGCCAACTTTTTTCTTAAGTTATGTATACTCAGCAACGATTGTGACAATAAAAATAATATATGTAATTTTTAATGAAATTTGAAATGTATAGAGAGAAAAAAGTGAAATCCCAAACCACTGATTGCAGGAACATTAGAGTTGCTGATTCACTTACGCTCAGCTCATGATTGACAGATGAATACTGCAGAAAGTTTAAACTTGCTTATACATGCATTCGTATATTTTTTTTCTATTTTGACACATCAATTTGACAATTAATATATGCTTTTAAAAAAATGTTGTTAGTTAATTCTATTGTCAAACAATAGTCGTCAAAGTACGCGATGGTATTTTATTTAATGCCATAGAACATTTAATTTTTTATGTTATCCAATGAGCGAATGAAATGCGAGTTTGTTTACTTTTTATAGTTATATATTTCTAACAACGTGCTACGCAACAGTAATAAAACAAACGACATCGTGCGCATTTTACAAGACGATTCATTATATTTTTATGGAGCAACTTTCCTCATAACATGACGCAAAGGGATGTCCGTAGCCGTACCCAAGCCGTGTTGCGTCATCCGGCCAATTTAAGCCCTACACTTTTCCTTTAGTGAAAGTTAATTAGTACCCCAAATCAGACCATCGGTAGACTTACTGTTTAGTCCGATTAACATCACACAATACCACGTTTAGATACGTCAGTTTCTGATAATGTTTCAAGTCAGTTACCGTAGCAGAATAGTGTCGTTTGCATCATGGTACAGAATTCGTACAATACGCGGGTCTGTACATACTCGTATACTTGTATGTTTAAAGGAAGTTTGGAGATTTTATAATACTTGATATTTTATATAACACGTTATAGATTGTGTAATACTTTAAACTAGAGTAGATAGACCGGTACAAACACGAGGTGCTTACGATTTATACGAATAGTCTAAAATGAAAAACATCATATAAACACATTAAATGTATAGACTAAAAAACTACGTACACATGTTTTTTTTTTTATTTTATTTATTTTTTATTTATGTACAACGTAACTTCATGCCTGTAATCCCCGAATAGGTAGGCGGAGGAATGCAGAATACTCTCACGTTTCACCGGTTGCGATTACGTCCCGCTATGGAATAGGTGGTGAGCCTATTGCCATGCATCGAGCACATATCAAGACATCGAACCACCACTAGAAAATCTAAATTAGAAAATTTTTGCAGTGTTCGACACAGGAATCGAACCCGGGACCTCCCGATCGGCAGTTGCACTTACAACCAACACGACCAATGAGGCTGTCTATTTATGACTATTTATGTACACACAGTAAAAACAAAAGAATTTACACAAGAACAGTTGTACATGGGCACTACTTATTCCAGAAATGTCTTCCAGTAGGCCCGCTGGTGGAAAAGTCAAAGGTAAGGCCATCCTAGTGCGTGCAGAGTTTACTAGTATGTTTATAAATAAATACGTACGTACAATTAATTAATAAATATACGGTTAAAAATATAATAGAATAAATAAATGAGTACATAAATAAGTCATAATACTAAATAGACGAGGAATGCAATTTGACTGGTTATACAAAATATTTTATGTAGCCGTCAGAGTTATTGTTGTTTCTTTGTTTTTTATAATATATATGTTTTATTTCATTGGTCCATATATGCGCAAAATTTGATCTCCGTAGTTTTACATTACGCGTACTAATTAGGTTTTATTTCAGGGCAATTAATAATAAGTACACGTATTAATTAAATAATAATAAGTCCACGTGTCTAACTTCATTCAACAATTTCTGTGTTCTACTACACGACAATACGTGAGTTCCAGAGTAATAAGTCTTGGATTGGCCGAAACGCTACGAGTAGGAGAAATTGCTTACTTAATTCATAAACTGCCTGCGACGGAGACAGTCGCGTGGAACTGCAGTAATAGCCCAGTTATAACCACCATTTTATTTTTATGAATGGATATTATTATTTTTTTATACTATTCATTGTTAATTTTTGAACTCTGTTTTGTTTTGAATAATAGATTGCAAATACATACACAATATAAATGAAATATTTTAAGAAATTGAGCTCTTTAGGACTTTTACCACCGATAAGTATAAAGAGTGTGACCTATAGGTACAGTTTTCAATAAATAAAAGACTGTTTTCTTCAAGCTCACGAGAAAATGGTTTGTAACTTTTATTTTAATTTTATCTCCTTTCAATTGGTTGGAAACACAAGGTATTGGAAAACAAATGATCATGAAAGGATGAATGTATTTTAAAAAACGAGGTGAGATAAAAGTTCATCAACCCCTAACTGCCAATGAACGCAATAAATGAACGCAGCCCTAGTTTAGAACAACTATATAACTATTATGCTGGTAATCCGCCCATTATCATAATAACGTCGGCGGTGTAGCTGGCCCGGCTTATAACCACAACCCGCCGAGTGAAACAGAATCACGTTTCGATGCAAAATAATATATTATATTACATAAACGGAAATCATTACACTATCTCTTGGTAAGGTTTACGGGGTTTTTACATAATATCCGTCTATCGATAGGTTTTATTTTTCCGATCGGAATATAAAAAGGGGTTTAATCGTGAAGGAAAATATTGCGACAAAACCCCGACACCTTAGAGTACATATCTCCATGTTTTCTAAGGCGTATGAACACTACCAATCTACACTTGGCTAGTGACCAGGACTACATATAACCTCAACTCTTTTCATTCTCTCGAAATCAGAAGAGTGGACGATGATAATGAAAAAGGACAATTTATATAGCAAATTAAAATTGAAAAAACTTATCAAAACATTTTTTGCTTCAAATGATCAAAACATGCAATACTAATTAGGGAATCAAGCAGCTGTCTGAGCATAGGCTGGAATAACATGTTTTTACTGAACTAATCTAGTTATTAAACAGATTTTTCAAATGTACCTAAATCTCGAATATACGATAAGATCATGATAGCTTCCTCAACACACATTATCTACAATTATAGTGATAGGTTTACGGCCGATCAACCTTATTCTGGACTATAGTTTATATTATCCTACTGTTCGATGTATGTACTGTGGTTTGATAACTTTAGTGCAAACATTTAACTATATTAGTATTAAGTATACATATAATTAATTTGTCTATGTAGACTTAAACAACTTATTATGTACAGGAGCTGAGAGTGAGAGCACGTGGAATTGTCTTCGGATGCCATGTAGACGCGTACATGGTGGACTTCCGCTGGATACAGCTAACTCATTTTCTAATTACATAGATAAAAACTCGTATTGTCACAGTACTTACCGATCCACATCACTTATTTCCTCATTTACATCTATTACACATGTTTATGTATCATCATCATTATCATCGGCCTATTTCAATATATTGCACGGCTTAGGCCTAACACCATAATCTCCACGCTGGTAATATGGCTTGGAGAACGCAGTTTCTCGCACGGCCTACGTTGTTGCCAGTTTCCGGTCAGGCAATTTACCTGTGTTTAGGTAAGTTGTGCTATTCTCGTCTGCTGCAGAGTGGTGCTTGCAATCCCTAACACATCTAACTGTATATTTATAAATTGTCTTACAATTCCTCCACCCATTAGTCACTGAAAATCCCATTCTAGATATATCCCAATGATAAGATATATGTACATTCATAGTTTTATGGTTTCTTGATCCAGATTTCATTGTGGACATTGTGACACGAATCTCTTCACTTAAAATGATACCTTATCATTACCGACTTACTTTAACGACTGAAAAATTCACTTAATTTCCTAATGAAATGTTATATGGTAGCTAGATTGGCTGATGCTGTTGGTGCGATATTACCTAGCCCTGTGTCCCTTTAATGTTTCGAAATTAATAGACCGTGACAAAAAATGTAATTGAGCGAGTGCGTCGAACTTTCATTTGGCCGCGCCCGTGTTTAGGATAGTAAATACTTACTGTTGTGGCGTTTCCGAACGTCACCTCGATGCTGGCACCGAATAATGTACCGCGCCACATCGAGGTGAATTAAGAATCTTATTCAAATTTTGAATGTATTTCAATTCGGAACGGGAA
>DWEC01004145.1:0-10057 GCA_018245735.1 Microceris miodesmiata | reverse complement strand
CACGGCTATCTGATGCCAAAGTAAGCATCGAGAGAGCCTGTGTTATGGTAACAAGACAGCTAATAAATTATCTATATAGCAATAAATACATATTATGTACATATATAAATATTATATGCATCCAGACACAGAATAGATTTGTTCTTATGTTCATCACACATATTGTTATTCTGGGTGGGAATCAAACCTACGACCCCTGGCGCAATAATTGGCCACTGCACCAACGGGCCAGTCGAATAAGTAACTCAAATACCGATTGCTTAGCACAAATAATTATCTGATAATATTATAATTATATTAAGCAATTGATTATAATCAATTGCTTTCGAAGAACGGATATGCTCATCTTGTTATCTATGGAAGAAAAGATATTATTCCAATGCAAGGGTGCTTAGATGGCCCGAATTTGGTTAACTGGATAATTGGTTTTAGTTGAATGGACACACTTTAAGGGCACAATAAGCTCATCCCTTATTTGACGGTGGTACGTATAACATGAGGTGAATCGTGAGAGTTTAAATCTCTTCTCTGTCCACCTCTTCAGGCAATACAGGTGTGATGTTATGTTAATATTTAAGGGTACATTATATACTTTTATTACAATGGATTTTCGTACATTTTAAAAATCCAAATTTTCGGATCTGGACCGATATTCCAGTAAATAGTTTTCTTGCGAGATTTCCACGCACAGCTATTAGATCTTAAACTATGCGCACTATGTGCTATGGTAACCAGACAGCTGATAACGTATCTATGTAAATATGATATGCACATACAGATGTTTTTACAGCCAAACACATAGCAAATAGTTGTGCACATTACACAAATATTAGTCCTGGTGGAAGTCGAATCCGTCATTAACGGAACCGATATACGTAACTAGCCGTGACCCGCGGTTTCACTTACGTATAATTCAAATACTTCAGCAAACACACTATTTTTAGTTATTTTTTGTGTGTAATTAATGTTATTTATGTACATACGCAGCGTAGGACGCTCTCCAGCTAGATAGAGTGACGATATATGCAAAGTGGCTGGCAATGGTTGGATGCGAAGAGCTGAAGATCGAGCTCAGTGGCGTGCCATTTGAGAGGCCTGTGTCCAGCAGTGGACGGGAGTGGGTTAATGAAGATGATGATGTACGTAAAACGGTTTTCGTTGCACTGCACCGTACTATAGGTATAGGATTGACAAGTATTAAATTATAAGTGTCCAAATAACATGCTTTAAAAGACAAAGTTTGTTTTCATTAAATACAATAATGTAGTTCACCAGTTTCATCAGTTCTAAGTGCCATCATATTATTAGGTGGTGATCTTGTCGCGATACACGGAGTATAAATCCATGCTGGACTCGGCGATCGAAACCCAGGACTTCTCGCTAGACATTCTAGTAGGTAAAAGATTCAATGCGGCGCTCTTTGATGGCACTCGATCCATGGCACCACTGTGGTGCCAGCCGCACTGAATCGGGTAAATAGTGTAAATTCAAATAAAACTAAACTAAACTAATACCTCCTCAAAAAGACACGAAATCAAGAAATAAAAAAGTGAAGTAATATATTATTACGTTAATTATGTTTGAGTGCGAAGAAGCAAATATTTAAAGACGCGGAAATATTAAGGAGAGCGCTGTTTACTTTGTGAATTTCTTCTGTCATCTGCGATATACTATAGAGCAGATAACGAGATTTCTCAAAATAGATAACAGATCTCATTTACATGCGAAGATATACATAATTATATGAATAAACACGAAGTGTTCATGTCCTTGATACGTTTGAAAAATCTGTTCTTAAAATGATGCAAGGCTCGTCACTTGCCGCTTCTTAAATGGGATTTTTGTGGCAATTTTTATATTTTTATTTTACCAAGAGTTTTTTTTAAATGTTTTGGGGAGCATATTATGTAGTTCCTTTAGATTGTGATCTCCTATTAAGAGTCGCAAATCCTCGATAAAAGCTTTCAACAGACCAATCCGACCGATTCCTGTTAGAATAATAATAAAACGTAATATCACGCCTGTAATCTCCGAAGATATAGGCAGATGAGTGTAGTACTCTCTCACGTTTAACCAGTTACGTTTACGTCCCATGGAATAGTCGGTGAGCTTATAATAATAATTATAATTTAGAAAAATAAAATAATAATGCTCGTACCGTGATTAAAATCGTGGTAGTATCGTTGTCGTCACTGTTAGAAGAAACACATTATAACATGTGATATATACTAAAGTCAGAACTTACCACGTGCATATATCATAGTTCTTTCTTCATTCAAACATTGATTTTCCAACATGAAAGTCATTTTTGCTGTTATCATCGCACTATGTATATCGGAATCGCTTGGTAAGTTTCCAAATGAAAGTTAGTAGTATTTATAATATAATATATTTAGACATGACAGAGAGAGAGAGAGTGAGAGAGTTATATAAGATATTTTAGAGTTACAAGCACGCAAAGAGAAAGACAAAAGAAATTTAAATACTAATCAGTATTCTACATAATGTAGGGAATATATTTACTGTCTAGTTATTGGTTCAGTTTTATTTTAAAATTCACACTGTTACTGTTACTAAGATTTATTGGTATTTGATATAAATAACGTGTTTACCGATATTTATTAGTTTTTTTACGGTTTCTGCTTGATTTCCTTAGAACCTCTCGAGAAAAATTACCGAGAACCGAGAAAAATTAAAAGATTATTTTGTCAGGATAGCCAAATATTTGCTGGTAGTTCAGATTATTGTATTAGTTATAAATCATACAACGAAATTAATAAGGATTTAGAATATATTATAAACTTTACAAATTAATATTAAGAAATATGAACTGCATCACAATGGGTATTAGTCTATTGTACACTTTTATATTTAAGTACACTTTTTTCATTTTTAGTATACCAGTGTCTAAGGGTAGGAGAGGGTAGTAGCTGTGTTTTTTCCTTACAATAATCTCATATTTCAGCAAGAAAATACCGATGTGACTATACGTATATGGCTGCAGCTGGTGGATGGCTGAAGATTAACAGGATCCCCGCGAATTGGCACGAAGCAAGATTGAGGTGTCACCTTGAAGGTCAGATTTAAAAATAATTGATTCTAGATTATTCTCAGTCCTAAAAATAATTGATACTTAATAATTATCCTCAGACTGAAAAATAATTGATTCTTGATTAGTCAATCACCGTGACTAACATTTTAATTGGTTAGGGTTCGTTGGACTTACAGTGGCTCTGTACATTACTGAGGGATTCTCTTTTCATATACCAGTGTTGTATAAATTTCACAGTAATTTATAGAATAGCGTCAGGAACAGCTGGGAAACAATGGAATTCATAATGTATTTTGATTAGTCAATTTTCGATACGCTTCCGTTAAATCGCTACTCGTAATTAATTTAGTATGTGGACATATATGTTAGTCAATTGTATCCTAAATATGATACTTGACGTACCGATTTGGAGCTTAGCTACTGTTTGTGTTGCGTGTATGAACAATGAAAATAGAACAACTTAGCAACATACTAAAGTCTGGTAATTTTATTTTTGATATTATAATAGAATCAGATGATTAATGAGTCTTTAATGGTTACTAGTATTTAGTTTGTTTTTGACAAATCCAGTCCTTTATTATGAAACTTTTCATAAGTATCTATATATTATGTACATATTGACGGTCTCGTTAGTCATGTGGATGCGCGACTGCTGAGTGAAAGGTCTTGGGTTCGATCCCCGGATTATGTGCGTATAGTACTTATTTACTATAAGTAAAAGTATAGTACATATAATTATACTAAGTACCTATAGCAAGTACCTTTGAGTTTGTATAACTAGACATTTCTAATAGTAGCTGGAAGTGTAGATTTGTGCTGGGTATATGGCAATAGGCCCACCCCCCACGATAGGATGTAAAATAGAGATAGGTAGCTCGCGAGCTGAAGACAAGAAAGATATATATCTTTGCAAAAGATATAATCATTCTCTAGGTCGCATGTGTTTTAATTATATCTCTATATCTTTATACTTAATTATATAATTAGATACCGGATTAATGTACATATATGTCTTTTCGAAATTGCCTGAACAATTCTGGCTATATTTGGGGTCATTCTATTTGAATATGTGCCGATCGCAACGAGCTTTCTGCAGAGATACTTAATTAAGGTCTATTTTGAATGTACAAGTATATCATTTTTTAATTTTATTCCTTTACGGAATTAGGTGGGAAATTGGCATCTCCTCTAACCACGGGCTTGAGTGACTCCATGTTGGAGTATATCCGTAAAGAAGTGGACCGGGCCTGGGGCGTGTATACAGGGATCCATGCGACATTCTCGAAAGGAGACTACTTCTCTGTCGAAGGTATGCTAATATTAATGGCTTAGGATAAGTTTCTTGGATTGTAGAACGGTAAGAAGCGAACAGCAAGTAGGAAGGAGAGAAAAAAGATAATGTTAGCCTAATATTACAATCAATTTGGAAGAATATACTATATCCCGTCATTACCATAAAGAGATTGATGGAAATTTTATAAGATTTGTACTTTTTATGTCGACAGCTACGAGTATGTTTTGGAAGATGTGTTGCTTTATGAGTACAACAACCCCTGACGACTCAGAGCACACCATATAACTGTGTTCATTGGTAGCGCGTAATAAGAAGTCAGATTTGTACTATTCATGTCAATGTTTCAGTGTGTTCTTTTTATACACTGAAGATAATCTCCATCATCAGCCTGTTCCGGTCCATTGTTGGACATAGGCCTCTCCAATAGTACGTCACTGATCTTTATCTGATCTTTATCTGAGCTTGAAAATATTTAATTATTCCATAGTGGGACGTAAACGTAACCGGTGAAACGTGGGAGTGTTCTGCATTCCTCTGCCTACCTCTTCAGGGATTACAGTTGTGAAGTTACGTATCTAATATTTTTTCCTGAAGAATCGTATAACCAATTTGTCGTAGGTGTATTGTTCTCTCCTATGATTCGTATTCGTGATACGACGTTGTTGATTCATTCATTTTGTTTCTTTTGTTTGTCGCTGTGAATTATTTATTGTCCCGTGACTAAAATATTGCTCTCCACGAGCCGGCACGTCACCTACCGTGCCGCGACAAACACGAGCACTCGCAATAAATATTTCATATCTCAAGTCAAATCGACTCCTCACAAGTTATACCGTCATTACTTTGAACATAACACGTTTATTTTATGCTTAATAACATTTACGCTAAACGTGGCAGTTATTCTTATGATCTAGACTTTTCCTGTACGATATGTAACGTAATTTTAAAATGTGGTATACAGAAAGAACATTGTCATAAAAATATCAACGTTTTATGGACGACATAAAACCGTTAACGAACGAGAGCTCGCTGAGTAGGAAACAAAAGAGTTCGCGTTGGACTCGTTTGGATTGGATTTGTTCAAATAAAAAAAAGTAACATCACGCCTGTAATCTTGGAAGGGGTAGGCAGAGGAGTGAAGTCGACTCCCACGTTTCACCAGTTACGTTTACATTCCCATGAAATAGGTGGTGAACCTATTGCCATACACCCGGCACAATTCTAGACTCCGAGGAAATTCTTAGTTAGAAAAATCTAATAATACCCGACTCGGGATTTAATCCCAGGACCTCCCGATTTGCAGTCGCGCTTGCAACCACTCGACCAACGAGGCAGTCAAATTTGTGTTTAAACAAATTTGACTGCCTTTGATTTGTATTCAAACAAGTTTGTTCAAAAGAATGATATTATTACAATTAAATAAATATTCTTCTAAAAATAGTCTATTTAGTTTAGACAATGAGTACTCGTATACCATTCTATAAAATAATACTGTAAAGAAACTACTAGAACCAAAACTGCCGTGGAACAAAAGCAAAATTACATACATTACATATGAGTATTATTCTAAATGCTGACAATATTATTGTAGCGAAGATCTATACGACCATAGAGGTATTTTTGACAATGAAAGGACAGAGCTGTCTGTTGAGAATTAAAGTTAGAATACCTACTTCACGACTTGCTCTTCGCACGGCTCCAAGTATGTGAAAAATCAAAATCATCACATTAAGAGAACGTTCATAATTAAACAAAGCACTATATTTTATAGCTTTTGATATAAATTAGTATTTTTTTCAATAGTTTTAGGTTAACAAAAAACTGTAACATATCTCTCTTCAGTTTTTTTTAAAATGTATTCTACTACATGGGTAGATATGATTAATACCTACGTTAATTGGTATAGCGATCGGAATTGTTACATAATAAATAATCTATATAGACTCTCTATTTATAGACTTCACAAATATTTTTGAAGATAGCAAACTGAAGTTGACCTTATATTACGAACGATAAGGTTTATCTTTGTATACCCAATGCCGGGAGACACCGCTGCCAAACCAAAGAACTCTACCCGTCTATCCCTTATCTCTCACGTGGTGGAGTTAACCATACTGCGCATGTACCCTTCCAACCTTTCCTTACGTCATTCCCTCACCGCAACCCGTGCTACGTACTGCTAACCCATCTCTATAAGGATTGATGCCCCACGTACATATAAGTAACATGTTGATGGAGAAAACAAATCCGGGAAATAACCAAAACTAACCTGCTTGTTGAAGAGAATGGAGAATTGAAGAGGAAGGATATTGAAGAGGAAGGAGAATATAATAGAAGCACGTCAAGTCGTTAAAGAGATATTTGACACTCGGTTCCCTCTACCTGACCCGTAAAAAAGTATCTCATATGTTGTTATGATATCGAGCAATGGTTCTACTTCTTTATAGAAGTCCTCGAATTCTTGGTATAATTGAATGACGTTAATATTTCTCGGTTTCGTTTTAACTTGGATCATGATGGCACGGTTCGATGTAGGCCCAAGCTGACACTGCATTTAATGGTTTTGCAGTTACGTTAGTGTTTATATTATTCAACTGTGGTTAATAAACGGTCTACAATTGGAAATGAAAACTTAGTGACTAGTCATGAAGAATTTTTGGCAAAATGGGCAACCTAATTGTTTTTCTTTGATTTTGCTAGAACAGTTTCGCTAATTGCTTTATTATAATTATTATATTCATGATGGATTATTATATTCATTAGTAAATCCCTGAAAGTGCTCATGTATTCCTACTTAATGTCTTCAAAACAAACACATGCATATCATTTTCAAAAAATTCGGTTATTCGAAACATGCATCAGCCTAATACTTAACAAACTGGCCTGGAAATATTTTTTTTTTAATAATATGTCACGCTTTATTCAATCACTTTATTCAATCACCCTATTTAATCATCTGTCATAAATCGTTTTCGCATGTTATATACGTATATGTACATATTTTTTAAAAATCATCACAATCTTATACTGTATTGTTGATTTTTTTCTATTATACTTTAGAGTTTCTCCGGCACGATGGAGATATCGTACTCATACACGAAGGTTCGCAGCAACTTCGGAAGACAGCCGATGTTCTGCGAGGCAGGACCTTCGCTGGTTGACAGCGTGGCTCCCAACGTCGCTGAACAGAAACACTACGGACTGCGTAACCCTGTGCATCAGCCGACACAGCACACGCCCTGCTACTCCGAGCATCACATCAATACCATCCGGTTTGCACTTATGCTTAAAACTAATCTGTCAGCTCGTTAAATGAGTCTTGCTCAACGTTCACTATATCTTCTTTATAAAAAGTAGAGAATTTTGTAATATCCTCTCATTTCTTCTACGTATGGGTATACATTTTTAACAAAGATAATTACTTTAGTCATTCAATATTTTGTGTATTCCAATACGAGATTTGTGCAAATGCGGCGGTAATTCAAGGTCCTTACTAGGCTTAAGCAGTGATAGTCTAGTGGTTAAGAATTCAGTTTCTCAGTCCGGGGGTGCTGGGTTCAAATCCATGACGCGCACCTCTTTACAAAAGTGCGTTTTAAATTTAAATATCATTTGCTAACGGTGAAGGAAAACATCGTGATAATTTATAAAAAAAAATTCTAAGGTGTGTGAAGTCTACCAACCCGCACTTGGTCAGCGTGGTAGACTATGGCCTTAACCCTCTCAATAAGAGAGGATACCCATATTCCAACAGTGGAATAATAAAGGGGTCGATTATGTCAGTATTTTGCAGTGCTGAATATACAACAACCGGTGCTAATCACGCCGAAGGTGGATGGCCCAGAGACGTCAACGTGGTTGATCCCGAAGCGACTCAGCGTTACCGTCGCAAAATAGAAAAAGATGACAACTATATTCATTGCGTCATGTCGCTTTCCCCGGTAAGTACCATTTAAATGTGAAGGTCCAATAATGTTTACTTAATAATAAGTATGAAAATTGTGTGAGGTCTCATATTTAAATAATATGATCCCAGGGTTTGGAACATTATGTGCTGCAGAACAACGCTATTGATATGTACCGTACCTACTACGCGGAGATGCCCTCTCTACCTGGGGTAGAACGCAATAGCTGCCGAACCGTTAATGTATACCACGACGCATCACCAGGTGGTCGCCGTCCGATCAGCTCCATCGCTTGGCAACCCGAGGGTGGCCATCACTTCGCTGTTACCTATGTGGACCTCGACTTCAACCACAATCCCCGCTCTTCCGTCGAATGCTACCTCTGGGACGTAGAGAACGCGAACAGTCCCGAAATAACTTTCACTCCTCCATGTGCTTTATTAGACCTGCAATTCAATCCGCGCGATCATGTCACATTAGCGGGAGGGCTCGTGAGCGGGCAAGTGGGCGTTTGGGACCGACGACGTGGCGGAGGACCCACAGTCATGTGCCCGCCGCATGTCGCTCATCGCGAACTCGTTCGGAACGTTCTGTTTATAAACTCAAAATCAGGACAGGAATTCTTTTCGGGAAGCCCGGACGGTGCATGCAAATGGTGGGACATTCGTAATATGAGCGAGCCTACTGACGAAATGATCATCGACATCGTAAAGTCCTCTTTCGATGTTCAGAGCATGGCCACGGCGAACGGGATAAGTACTCTTGAATATGAACCGACGATTCCTACACGATTTATGGTAGGCACAGAGAACGGCTTTATTATTAATGGCAATCGCAAAGGCAAAACACCGATGGAGAAACTGCCGGCCAAGGTACCCCAAGTTAACTAACTTATAACTAATCTAACTTATGACTAATTCTTTATATATTACGCCGATACAGATTTAGATTGATAACAAAATACTTTTTTATCAGTTTGAAGCACACTTGGGGCCTGTGTGGTCGGTGGAACGCAATCCAGGATTCCTTAAGAATTTTTTGTCAGTGGGCGACTGGACGGTGCGCGTGTGGAGCGAAGAATGCCGCGAATCCGCAGTGCTGTGGTCTCCGCCACATCGCCAAAAGATCACCGCAGCTACCTGGAGTCCCACCCGGTTATTATTTATTTGTCTTGTTATTCATAGGTGAATGAAACCTTGACATATCTATTACAATTGTCAACATGTCATCATAGCAGAAATCGAGTAATTTCAAGAATAGATAAATTCAAAATGCAAAAAAAAAAGGTAAGAGAAAATTTAATAGGTATTCAGAGCCACCGTTTCCTTTTGCAGATTGTCGCTGATGTTAGTGACCCAATGGGACGGCGTGCTTGCGGCGTGGGACCTACTGCGGCGCCAGCACACGCCCTCTCTGATAGCGCGCGTCTGCGAAGAGCCGTTACTCCGCGTACGCTTCCATGACGGGGTATGAGTATCAGCCTTATTCGTTTAAAAAGCTTCAGTGTTTCCAATTGTACCTGATATGACGCGATAGATATTTTATCTGCACTTAGATGCAATATAAACCTTAGCGAAGTTAATTTTAATAATTGTTTGATTTATTGTCTTTTTGCGTAGGGATCTCTAGCTGCGTGTGGTAGCCGCAAGGGAAACATTTACATGGTTGAAATGTCACAGAGCATGACGCAGTCCGATAAAAATGATAAGGTCCTTTTAACAGCGGTAAGACTAACAATAGTTATATTATTTTGTATTAGCTGTGCCCGCAACTTCGTACGGGCTAACCTAACCTAACCTAACCGCG
>DWEC01004144.1:0-10057 GCA_018245735.1 Microceris miodesmiata | reverse complement strand
GAACGTTTAAAAAATTATTCATGTGTTTGTATATCCTTTAAGTATTCGTTTAGTGTAATTATAAGAAAATATGTATGAAGTGTTATTAACTATTGAAAGTAGAGTGGAGAAATTTAATGTATTGTAGAGATATAGAAATTTAGTGTATTATATTCTCTGCCAACCTTCTATATATAAAATCTGGCACAGAATAAACAATTGATTGAATGCATGTACATTGAATAAGTATACAAAAATGAAAGTGTATACTAGGCCTTATGATTATGTACATTACATTTGTCATATATAGGTTAATATATTTGACAGTCATTTATACACAGGTAAATGAAAATGTATAATAGTCTCCGCGAACGTGTATAATGGTCTTCGTGAATATGTATAATCCTCGATTCCTTTCGAAAGTGTACGAAATTTTGTGTTTTACCCACGACCATTAGCGGATGTTTCTCTTACGTGTAGAATGCGAAACTCGTACGCTGAGGGTTTAGGCTTAACATAAGCTGGCTTTGGGAAAAAACGTCCTGTTTTCTTTTCAAAGCATTCTCTCCATTATTTTCCGATCTTCCTGCGTGTTCGCAAAGATCAATGCGATGCACATTTCTCATTGTTTATTATTTTTTACCGAATGTGTTGTATATAAAGGACCTTCTACGCTTGCTTGAATAATGTTATGATTCTTTCTAGGAGGTTGCGAAGGATTGAATGTTATGAAGTGCACGTGTTCGGTGTATGTACAAGACACATGAAAAATAATTAGAAATTGTATATAAAACCCAGCCATCAATAACTAATTTGATAACTTGTTATTTTCAAAATATATAAGAAGCCCGTTAGGCCTATAAAAATATCAATATTTACCACTCGGTCCTCGCTGCCTACTCCGTAATGGATCTGGCGCGTTGTTATAATACTGATTTCAAAATTGAGTTTATATTTTAACCGTGAACAAAAAATTCATTGCTTTATGCTGTCAATTTACATTAACTAGGAGAGACTGGCAGTTTTTCACGAAAAAAAAGAAATATATTTTGTGCACAAAGACGGGAATTTATATAAATGTACAACGATTATCGCCCCGCGATGGTTGATTGTCTCGTTTTAGTTACGACGAGCGAAATGTTCGGTCGTTGAACCCATTTGGGAGATGATTGCTGAAGGGATCAAGGTGGAGGTATTCTTGTATTCGCACCAAAAGTGATCACGTAATGATAAATCATAATTTCATGATGTCAAAATAGTCGGAAGCAAAAACAGTATTCTTAATTCGTGTCTATATTGTATATTTCATGATTAATGCTTAACATTTAATGGTCATGTAACCAAAATAGTCCGGAGCAAAAAAATAATTTTAATTTGGTGACCATATTGTTCACTTAACGATAAATGACACCATTTAATGTAACCAAAATAGCCGTGAAGTAAAAATAGGATTTTTATTTGGTGACAGAAACAGAGGCGGATTTTGTGGGGACTGACTATCATTCTGAAAGAACACCCATTTCAAAAAGTGGAACGAATAACGATAAAAGGATTTGATGATGATGATATTGACCGGTTATTAGCTTACAATGCCTCAAATCACTATACTATTATTATATCATCACACCAAGTCACTTGCGGGATAGACAAAATTAGATTGTCTCGAACGAAAAATTTTATAGCATTTTTTTCTTTCAGGATGAAGTGCTATTGATGTTTTGCAACAGGAAATGATACAACTGTTTAACATTAAACTTCACAAATATTCACACGAGTACACCCTGTATTCCACCGCTGAATAATTTAAACTAAATTAGCCTGACTGTTTGTTATCAGAGCAAAATGCGGAGTCGTTGAACTCGTTCCTTTAAAATGAAACCTCACGCCTCAACCCAATGTTTATGAAAAGGGTTTGATAAAATTAATATGAGCGAGGCGTCGCGGAGCTTATTTAGGGAGTCATTTTGGTGACAACGCGTCAACAAGTTTTTGCTATTAATTTTCTTTTGGGAAACAATGTGGTCTGATGACGCGCGCAATAATCTTACTGGATTTATTTATCGTGTATACTTCGTTAATGAAACTTGTATTTATCTGTTGAGTACAGTTTGCCTTGAAATTTACTCCCGGTTTCCTATACGCATGATTTAAAACCTTATATTTAAAAGCCTGTCACTACTGTCCATAGTAATATTGTAGTATTGTCTGTTTTAAATAATTTTTACGTATCCCATTTTCTTCTTTTCCGTTGGAGAAACGATTTTGACAGTATTGAAGTCGGGTCTTTATATCCCTCCCCGGTATCATTTATATTCCTCCCCGTTCTCAAATCTGACTTCTAGCTAGCCACCCTCACTGGCTAAGGGGTGGTGCTACGATCGACAGCAGTCGACAGGAAAAGATGTCTTAGAGACTTTTATGTAACGTCATATTGTATTGATCAAATTTTAAGTAAAAAATATCTAGATAAGTTTGTACTGATGTGTATGCACTATTATTATGTCATCACGGCAAGTCGGGTAGGCAGAGAGCACCGAATTCTAAACACCTCTGTATCAATGTACGCCGGTATCGGAGCCTTCAGACACTGCTGTTATGTTCATCATAAATATAGAAAACAGGTATGCTGATCTATATAAATATTTTAATGTAACTCAACCAAATCTGTGACATGAGCAATGTTGCCTCGTGCCAGAAATATGCGGAGTCTTAAAAAAACAATTTGATGTAAAAAATGTTGCCAGATTAAAATTTCTAGTGAAGCGAAATAGTCGGACGAGCTGGGAGATAGCAGGAGCGAGCTGTAAATGTAAGAGGAAGTTCGTACTCTCGGGAAATGCGCGGGAAATTTCTAACATGTCCGATGATCTATTCACGTCGCTTCGCTATTTCAATGTGACTTCTTTCTACCTAAACAATTCTTTATACCGTCGACATTTTTAATAATGTATTGTTGGTGCTATACTTTTTAATTGTCATGACATTATGCTTAACAGATTTTTGTTTAGCATTCTGCGTAGGCGTTTAATTATATTTTAAAATTTATATTTTTGTAGACAATTCTGTTTTGGCACGTAAAATTTTATGTATTTTACGAATATGTGAGCCTTGTTATTTTAATCTAATTTGGTAGGTATGCATAAATTGATATTAATGCAATAACGAAACGTTATCTATGCAATAATTATTTTTTATCCAATTTTTATGCAATAACAATATTTCTAAGCAATTACGTTTTCTTATTACCGCAATAATGATTGTTTATCTATACAACACAATATTTTATCTGTGTAGTATTTTTCATCTATGCAACAACATTTAATACAGTTATGGAATGAGAACATCTTAGTAGACTATCTATCTATATATTTAGTGTTCGAAGCTGCAAATAACAGCGCAGAAAGTTCGTACCCGTGGGAACATCGTGGAAACTCCCGACTCGCCCGTGCTACAACGACACTATTCGGAATTTCTAGGTGTCACAGCGATTTCTACTGGTTTTATTTCTGCAGATATTTACTAGAGTTCTCTTTAAAATTGTTGTTTAAACTATTCTTTTTTACAACGACCCGGTGGGAACGTAATTTCGTTTAGCTTTTAAGTGTCAACAAGGATGGAATTATTTATGTCATTAAAACTCAATATATTAAAGCTGGCTGGCATTAACAAGATCTGCAGTTTTATTTAAGGTTATAAATGTACTATTTGCGGGCGTGGACAGTAATAAATGTAGTCGAGTCTGTAAGAATAGAAAGATTTAGCAGTCGGTTTCTCTGCCTATCTCGTACGGCGCAACGATATAACAATAACAACAGTATATAACACTCGACTATATCCCGCGATTTCATAAAACATTTCTTAATTGCACATTTTCTATTATACAAATAATTGAAATGCATTTCAACGTATAAATAATATTCATTTAATAAACGACTATCTCACGAAACGCGCAATCATTTTACTCGGCGTTTCATAACAATGGAAAATACAATCATTTTATTACTTTCGCGTAGGTTTGCGCTCCGGTGCGTTGGCAAAAAAAAACCATAGTTTTCCAACAATTCGTTAAACTGGCACAACAGAAAAATTGTTTCATATTTCATGAAACTAAATAAAGAACATTGCTACAATATACGCGTTGATATATTTTTTTTTATTTACGTCACATGCAAGCGAAGTGATTATTGGAATTTTGTCATAAACTGTGCTTTAGTACGCTTGGAATTTGGTTGATATTCTCTGTTAGGCAATAGTTTCACCTATTCCATTGTGAGATGCAAACGTAACGGGTGAAACGTGGGGCTGTACTACACTCGTCTGCCTACCTCTTCAGTGACATGCAGGCGAGATGCTGTTTATTTTATTTTAGGTGCGTCATGTTTGACAATGTAACCGTTATTTATTACAAATATCAATACAAAGACTAATCCATCTTATTTGGACAGGTGTAAAAGCTTTATTTATGTTCAAAAGGTTCGAAAAGCCTTAATGATTTTTTTTGAACACTTTTTCTCCAGCCATTTTAAATTTAGAACTTCAAAAAGCAAATAATCTTTTACGTAAGTGAATAACCTCGAATTATATCTTCAATTTAACTTCTAGTCAACATTTTTAAAAGAATTCTTCTAATATTAACCCACGACGTATTTTTGATACGTAAGTCTTGTAATATATTATTAAAAATATCGAAACGCCAGGTCTCTTTCTGGATAGGAAGATGGTAACAAATATCGAATATCCTTACAGATCTGGTATACTTTCTTTAAGATAGTTTCATATATTTCTATACATACTTCTTCATGATAGTAGGATGTGTAAATAAATTTATAAACGTGTATTTGTTAAAATTTATTAATCACAAATCTCAGCCTACATTAGTACGTTTTCATTTACATAATTTAAAAAAAAATAGATATTTCTATAAAAACTTTTTATAAAACAAATACCGAAATTACGATTGAGAGTATGAACTAAATTATAAGTTAAAATTAAGACCCTCTATATCAAACATTTTGTTTAACAACAAACACTTCAAAATTAGCCATAGAGCCGTAACATCGTCTTCATAGAGTTTCTAATTACAAAGTTTGAGGCGAAAACACACAACTATTATGTCTATATGTATATAAACGATCCATCATTCAAAGCGGGTAGCAATTACTGACTCTGTGACGAGGGTACCCGGCATCGAGCGTCGACGGTCTTATCATCCGCTTCAATCTTCATGGGTCCACGTCCATTATTTCTCTTTAGTCGCGTAATAATGACTTAGTGTGTTCGTGGTCAGGGTAAACGAGTGAACTAAAACTCCCATTATTTTACCGCCCCTATAAAGATTTAGTTAGAAAATAAATAACCATTGGGTACTATACAACATCTTAATGAAAGGGGGCTTACTTTTGCGGCAATTACAAATTTCGCAGCTTGACACACGCAATAACTATGTAACTCGTCGTCCATAACCTACAGTAACTGAGTAACTCATGTCTCGTAACCTGCAATAACTAAGTGACTCCAAGCGACTAAGCTGCAATAACTGAGTACCACGCAACTCGTAGGTCGCAATAACTTCGTAATATGTGACGCGTAGACTGTAATAATTACGTAACCACCAGCTCGTAGCCTATAATAACTATGTAAGTCGTAGCTCGCAATGACTACGTAATTCGTAGCCCGCGTAGATACTATCTACGCGTTTCTAGTAAAGCTTAAATATTTATACATATACATTAAATGAAACTAATTTATATCCCACTGCTCGGCATACGTCTGTCCCCTCAATTAGAGGATATATTAAGAAATTACGAAAGATATTCAAGAACGCTTCTTATGTGTCTGTTATAAGACTGGTACAAAATTCATAATCGGAATTCAAACTGAATAGCCTAAAATATTTTTGCATATTCGTATTTTTATTCCCAAGTAATTAAAGTACTCTGTAATTATAAACTCTTAATTATAGGTCTTTAATATAGGTCTTATTATTATAAATTAAAATAACAGATTAAAATAGGTACCAAAACACATAGCCCTATATAAATCGTACACACACATACAAACAATAGGCCTGCTTTAGTTACTAAGACATCAAACGCGAAAGGAAAGAAAGAAAATGGCGCTCTCGAATGGCCGTTGCCAAACATTCGTTTACTGGAGGTGATAAAGGTAAATGTGCGGGTTGGCGGGAATCCAGGACCCGGATACGGAACTTAAACATCGGGACGATAACAACGATCGAACTGTTCGAGAGACCCACATACCATCCGAATGAAATCCGTTCACTCAAACTGTTCGTGCTCAAACTAAACTATTAAAAGTTAAATTAATCCTATGAAACCAGTTTGCGGTCCGCTGGTACTTTAGAATAGACAACGAAGTTAAATCATTTACGAGTAGTATCAGTTGAGAAAAGAAAGATGAAATGGGAAAATGGGAAGAGTTAATACTTAATATTGGATAACAGTCTGTTCGTTATAATGATTCTCTTTTACCTTATAGCAACGTAACGATACGACTTTAAATCCCCGAAGGGGTAGACAGAGCAGTGCAGTACAATCACATGTTTCACCAGTTACCTGTACGTTATTACGTCCGTAATATACGTATACATAAATGTATACGTCTACATAACATAACATAACAGTATACATAAATGTATACGTCCATTATATAAAATGGAAATAACAATGTTAATTGAACTGTTAAAATAAATTCAAGTTGAAATAATGAGTAAAATTTATTCGTAAGCAAAGTATTTTTAAAATTAATAAAGCAAATTTACTACGAACGTCACAATGAAAAATGGACACGACGAACGCTTTAATATTCCAACTCGTAAATGTACTGACAAGAAAAAATAAATTACTTTTTTTATTTCATTTTGCAACGTGGCAACACCGACAGCTGTCTTGCAACATTAGCGCCCGTGGCGCCGTAGCAAGAAAGAATTCGAGGCATAAAAAATATTGGAGTTCATTGCTGAGTAGAGTTCTTCCTAAAGTTGATTTAAAGAAGTGGAATAATAAGGTAGAGGTAAATACGGGAGTGCCAATAAGTAGACTTTTATTTGAATGTACAAACATATTTAATTGAATTTTTCTAAGCGACACCACAAATATCATCAATCATTAAGCGACTTACATGTTATTCTGTCTGAGATTTTTATTAAAATTACTATTATTAAAGACACATTATATCATTTTCATAACAGAGTAGACAGAGGAGATCGCATCCCTGATTCTTCTACACTCATGGCTCTTTTAATTTCTGCACATATGTATATAAATGTAATGTAATGGTCTACATAATACAGAGATAATCTGGATTAGGGATTATTATGCTATTACTACACCAGGTAGAATGGATTAGGTATAATTACTCTATAGTAGGTAGTGTGGATTGGGAATAATTACACTACCCCCGAACGGTGTCTATACACGGGAGATTACCGGAACCGCAATTTGTGGTTTTGGCTGTACGCCTCGATTTGTGGTTATCCATTTCTGATCGATGGATTTCACCTAACCACCATTACGTATATAGTTACGTTGGGTATGCTTATATGGATTATCATCACCACATCTGGAGATAGAATGATGTATTGTACACAACGCTGTGCCAATTCATATCTGATTTTCATGTTTTTCGAAAAGTGGACAAAAGCAGGTCGAAAAACAATTCATATTCGCAACAATGAAGATAATTTATGTAAAAAGCAATTTGTTATTAATGACAGGCCTTATGTCCCTTCACTCGACAATAATTTACTAAGAGAGGCGTAGGGGGGGCGGTGGAATATCTCCTTGAAATTCAGCCTTTGACCTAGCTGAAAGGCTGCATTTCAAGGGGAAACAGACACCACATTGAGAATTTATTACTGAGGTTTACTTACCGACGAAGCGAACAAACCTTAATTCTCACGTAGAAATGTCTTTGATAAGTTTCAATGCATTTGGAGGCTAATGGAGGTTCACGAGAACATCGTATCGGCAATCTATCATCATCCTATAACGGGAAAACTAGATTCCCGTCAAAACCATAAGCCAAATGCTAGAAAGTTCCGCGGGTAACCCTATAACGGCGTTAGACTCGCCTAATAGCAGTTTAATTAAACTTGCTCGCAGAAGTTGATATCGTGCCAAATGATCGCGAGTTCATATTGGATCTCACTAGATCATAATGGCCTTTGGCGTGAGGTACGGTTCTCATATGTATCGACTAATTAGTTTCTTCACCGCCTACAAAGTAGCATCGTCGTTATTATCAAAATCTTCAGCGTATCTCAGTTTATTAGTGAACATACTCGTAGGCCTCCTCAAGTGAATGCCATCGTGTCCTTTTCTGGGCTTGTCGCATTATAATATCGTTATAATACCGCTTTGAGAAAATTATGTTATCATGCATAGATATGTATATGTATAATGCGTCGTCCATTTCGGGTAGAGGTAGGCAGTGACTCAGGAGTTTAAACGGTTACGGTCTTTACATTTTTGTGCTTCTTCAACTTTGAAAGTCATTTAATGTTCTTCTGTTAATTTGTGTCAGGATAAAGCCGGTGAAAATCCCAAATCACTATCTACCCGTGTAGGAAATAGGTGTAGTATTACATGTAGGTATATGTATGTACATATGAAAATATTTTCTATACATTTCTATATATCTATTATACATTTATATATTGTATCCTTTGTTATAAATCATTGTTTATTGATGGTTTGTTACAAATCTTTGTTATAAATCACTGTTTTGTGATGGGTTTTATAAGTGTGTTCTAACTACATTTAAGTAGGTAGTTACGCACAAATAATTTAACTAATGCGTAGAAATTATTTGTGTATTTAAATTAGTTTTATTTTTTATCAATATCGAAAGAATTATGGCCATATGTGTTGTCTATCTGTTACATTGTCTGTTTCAATAAACGACAACATAAACTCGTACCTTGGCAACGAATGCCATGAAAAAACCAAACCCTTCAATATCAGGCACAAAGTAAAGGGCATATTATTAGAGTTTCAGCCCGAGTTACATCAGACTGAAAAGAGACAAAAGACTTTTTAATATCCCGCCGCTGAAAGTTGGCAGTTTTGAACACGAATCGATAGTATATAGAACCACTCGAGCCTGAAACCCTCTGAAAGGCAGCTGAGGGAAAATAAGTACCTACTTTTGTGTTCAGACCGGAAATTGCACGATAGCCCATTGTCCCTATAATGTTTGCTTTTAATTAAGTCCTCTTGTTAAGCCTTCTAAAACGAAATTTGCGGAGATGAAATCTAAGAAATTTTAATTGCGACCCCGGCGAAAGGTATTATTGGGATTTATGTTTTCGTTATATTAAAATGGAAGTCGCTATCAGCATTCTTATTAGCTTTTCATCCAGATATTATCATTAGATATTATTAATAAATATCGTTGTTAGGTATTATTATGTATCATAGAGTGCATCCCATATCGTTACCGCCTCGAACGTGACTACTAAGCAAAGTTGGCTAAAATTCATTAAATCCAGTCCGGCAGCCGAACAAGAGATTTTAATTAAAAGCTAACATAAGCCCCGCGCTGCCGGCGATCTCCGACGGAGCTCGCAAAAAACACCACTGAAAACATCTAAGCTCGAATTTTAAGTAACGTCAGACTTATTAGCGCCGACGACAACGCGAACTCATTAACTGACAAACGCGTTGCGACGAAAATGTGTTAGACGCTTTTGAAAACTGTCTTCATGTCTATGTTTAGACTGGAAACTAGGTACATGACAATGTTTAGCAAATTTTGTTTAGTTATTTTCACATATTTATAGTAACGAACAAAAATAAGTTAAGATTTAATGCTGTTTTTTCGGTATTTTTACGTTCGATACAGCAGCAGATGTAATAGACTTCTACACTTATCGTATATACGCATCGTGAAATATGTGTATTTTAATTATAACATATTGACTGCTGACCGGAAGGTCCTGAGTTCAAATCCATGGTCGGCTACTATTGGAGTTTTCTAATTTAGAATTTCTATTAGTGACTCGGCTGGTGAGTCTGGATCTGTGTCTAGTGTTTGGCAATAGGCTCACTACCTATTC
>DWEC01004143.1:0-10058 GCA_018245735.1 Microceris miodesmiata | reverse complement strand
CGACCCATTTCAATACTTCCAGTATTGTCGAAAATCGTGGAGAAGATCGTATTGAATTAACTAATGAAAATTGTGGAAAACAATAATATAATCCCTAAATTCCAGTCGGGCTTTCGAAGAAGGCATGGTACAGAAACCGCTCTACTCCATGTGACAGACGACCTGACCGAAGCTTCGGACAAGGGGCTAAGCAGTATCATGGTGCTACTTGATTACTCTCGTGCATTTGATTGTTTGCACCCAGATCTGCTTTTAGCGAAATTGAAGCACTACGGGTTCTCAAAGGTACCGCGTCTATCCGGTCCGATGCATACATCGGACCGGATAGACGCGGAAAGTTTACAAGTTTTCTGCTTTTCATTTTAATTAAGTCACTGAGACGCACAGCCGACTATATCAGTCGTGTTTACCAACTTTTTAACACTAATAACGTTGGACGCCTGACGTGTAACCATTCGCCGTCAAACAAGTCAGTTAAGCGTGTATAAACGGATTAGTACTTGCGCGTCGGATCCACGGGCCAATTTGCAAGTGATTCGCGTTCGTCGTTTGCATTTACAAAATTTCCCCTGATACGATTAACGCCTGTTAAACTTCGAGGCCTTTACGCACGTCGGCTCGACGCAACTCGGCTAGCTATTGCAGCGATCAGTGTGCGTAAGAGTGTATCGTCAATCATCAAACAGCTGATATGTAACAATGAGATAAAAAATAAATAAATAATAATAATAATATTATAACCGGTGAAATGTGGGAGCGTTCTGCATTCCTCCATCTACCTCTTCAGAGATTACAGGCGTGAAGTTTCGTTACATTTCGTTTATAATACTAATAAACGTATTAATACTAAAATTGTCTTACGTACTGAAATTATATTATCTATTGTATTTCTATTGCAAATTATACATACGTAACCGGATATAAACGAGGACAGCGAGACAAGAATGTTGTAATCAGCAAATTATTTAACTTACAAGTTAAATGTATTCTGTAGTATAATAAAACATACGAAATTAATACTGCTTAAATTTAGTTAAAAAAAATAATAATAATGATGTAAGAATTTTAATACACTCATTGTACATTCTCATTTGTCGTATGACTTATGAGTAGAGTCCAGAGTAGGCACAAAGAGTTTTGCTCGTGGAACTCTAACAGTAGGTATTGAAGACAAAACATCGCCGTCGGCTTACAATAGCCCCCGGTGCCATCTCGATAACGTAATTTGAGTCGAGACAACATCGTGGGCGTGCCGGTTCAATTACCGAACTAAATATTTAGTTGTAATTATGCTCTCTGTTTAATCTACTCGCTTGCTTTAATATTAGGGCTATGGAAATTTATAGGTGACGCGTCTTATTTTTGTGAGAAAACGTCCTTGCTTGTCAACTTCACTTTTAATTAAATTCTGAACATAATTCATAATATCCCAGTTTTCAGTTTCCCTATTATAGTTTTTAGAATACTCGTAATAAATTAGTTTTTGGGAGAAATATCTACTATTTCAATTATACGAATGCATAGGTGTGATGATATGGTACATTTCCTTTTTGTATTTAAATCTGAATGACTTTTAGCAGCAAGAGAGATAATACACGAACATTGAGTGACATTAATATCTAGATTTGTTCAATCGGTTATTATATTAACACTGTTATAAATATATCTTAGGACATCTCCACGAGCGGCTGTCTAATCAGCAATCTCATTTAACACTAAAAAGTGCTTCGTTCGATAAACTTAATACAAATAAATAGATAGCTAGCTATATATATAAAAATAGGTTCACTAACTTCAAATTTAATACTTAATTCGTCTTGGATATTTTATATTATTGCTATTTCTGACAATATAATAAAAATTCAAATACACTAGATTAAAAATTCCGTGCGTATTTTAGGGAACATCGCCCGTGAAAATTATTTATGGTGATTGATTACTTTGAAGCACTAGCAATATTTAGTCGGTACAATTACTCACTCTACCAAAACGTTAAGTCCGCAGTAGAATACTAAAGCAACAATTAATTTTAGTGATCCTTTCGTTTTAATAACGCTCTTCTTCCGATACTTAGCGCAAACTTATCAGATATCGTCTTCTTGTAACGAAAACTCTATATTATCGCTAGCGTCCATTTAAATTTGTTAACGCAATTAAACAATGCTTTGTTATCTTTTTATTAGTAATTTATATTATTCATTAACATTATAACATTCATCTTTTGTATAACTGGGAGAATTCCTTTAAGACGACTCTGAAAGCGAATTCGAGGTAGGTAGGTATAGGTAGGTAGGTATAGGTAAATAATGGCCTCAGTGGAATCACCTAAAAAATCGATTTTCACTATTTTATTCGTACTTCTACCAGATGGCTAGATAACATGCTAAATACAAAACTCTCCAATCTGCTTAACACGTTTAGACTCCATCTCTTTTTATATCTCGCTGCTGGGAACAGCCCCCGTGGACGTTAAACTGCTGAAATTTGGAGCACACACGTTCTATACCTAACGTAATTATACAAATTATTAGACACCATCATCATCAGCCCTTGTTCTATTCCACTGTTGGATATCAATCTTTTCTCAGAATAATAAGGATTGAGACCACTGTCTGCCACGCTCTCCAAGTGCAGTGTGGCCAGTTAATATATGCAATTCCCTCCATTTTCTTTGGAAATGAAACCTCTCATTGGTGAAAATCATATGACATCGTTTGTCCAGTACTTTTGAAGACAGCTCGCAAATAGAGAATTAGACATCAGATACGGCTGGATAATTACCCAAATTTCGTCGATGTTCAAAATGTTTTCTTCCCACGTTATAATTTTGAAAAGCTCCAAAATATTTTATACGTCATTATCCAATAATCCCGCTAATATAAAGTTAATTATGTTGAAAATATGTGGCACCTGAATTTATAAATTATTACCTCCCGGCGCCGCTCCGACGGCACAGTCCCGAAAGTTTTTTAATATTTCACATAAAATCGACGGAGATGAACACTTTTCTATACTAACAATTAATTAATAACATATTTTATCGCTCGGACAAAATCATGTTCGAAGTTAAGGGAATCCCAAATATGTATAGGTGACACCATTCACTATCAGGTACAAAATTACATGTATAAATAAAAAGCACATGTTCAGCGTTATGGTTCTACGTGCTTTAATTTAACGGTGCAAAACTTAATTCATTGAACATTGAGCGAACACCTCACGGTACGAGCTCAGCGAACCAAATGGCTATGCAGCACTTCGTTGAACTTTCTTAAATCATCGCACCGGAAGTACCAGACAGATCCAGCCAATACAGTTTTGGTTTTACGATATTTAATTAAACTGTAGCATGTTATTTGATTCGTTATGCGTCTGTAACATAACAGATTAAACCTAGCGAAGGACGACCTCCAGCCAGGTGGAGTGACGATATAAGCAAAGCGGCTGGCAGCAGTTGGAGGCAACGAGCTGAAGATGGAGCTCAGTGGGGTGCCATTGGAGAGGCCTATGTCTAGCAGTGGACGGAAGTAGGCAGATAATGATGATGAAACCTAGATAGTTATATGTGACAAAAATATCTTACAAATTAACATTGTGCAATGTATCAATAAATATATCCGGCAACTCAGTAGTGAGCAATGTACGCGCGAACTCACTATTCACTCCATAATTTATACATAAAACTCCGTGTAAATATTTTAAACCGGTCAACCATCGCTGCTATTTTATTACTTATCAACAGAATTGGACGTTACCAGCACGTTTCGTTTCACACAACAGTTGAGGTAAAATATTCATTACTTATTTGAGTGAATCTGCATATTAAAGCAGAGACGTGAATGAAAAAAATAAAGTATATCTTTATTCCATACTTGTTTTTTTATCATATAATCAGCTTGTACAACTCCATCGCTAAACATAAACCCTCGGGGGATATTTGCTCATAATCTCCGCTTTAAATGTCTTTTGAAACTACATCAGAACTATGTCTATGCTACGCGTATTAGTCTAGGCCACAAATTAGAAATCATCGACCACATTTAATTTGTACTCCTTTACAAATATCAAGGGAGATATTTTCAATAAACGCCTCGTAAAAATGTTGGAATGAAACACAGTAATAAAAAGGTATTAAACTGTACGATAAAAATAAATGAGAAAATCTGACATTCATTTAATGCCCCTAGTGCGATACGTAATAAGAGCAAATCCGCTTTGTGTGCTGCGACATTCAGCGTTTACAACAGATATTTTACAGCGCTCTTTCAGTATACTGTAAAACTTGGCAGTGCCTCTAAAGGTCAAGTGTTTCTGTTAATAGTGTTGCATTCGACATTAATTTCGTTTTTACTCGCGATTCTTAATGAGGAAACGAGTCGATTTAATGTTATAATTAAACGTTTCAATTTAACATAAAATGTTTCCAGTCATCGCTTTTAATCACAGCTATTAAGTGTACGTCTCGGTTACTTATTTCATATGCAAATATTTATACAAATAAACTAACTAAAGAGTGTGACGTTCTCGCCAAGCAAAACATTAATAAAAATCAAGTTTTCACATTTAATGAGTAACTTTATTCATTTTCCCGACATTTTTTTTTTAATCAATTCATAATATATTACGTACATGTATGTAGCAAATATTAGCAGATATTTTAATGTACAGATTATTTCTAAGCGTAGCGGCATATTAAAGAAATTTCATCATGCGCACGAAGCATGTATTTCTACTATGTACTTACATAGTTCTATACTAAAAAATGAATATTTACACCAACATTTACCTGAACCCCACACTACAGTCGCGGGCAAATACAAACAAGCACATTACAAACACAACATAACTAGTAACGAATGTTTGTTTAGCGATAATATTAGCTCGATCACGCCACTGTATAACATATGCGTTTAGCGCTTGTTAACGTGAAGTCTACGAACAAAAGTTACTATGATGACCCTGTTATTGTTCAGTCTATTCGGAGATTTCATTGTACAATTCTCACCTTTGCTTTTAATTACTAACTAGCCTTTTTATCGTTTAACCGTATTTCGTCATTATCACCTGATTTTTTTTTTTACATATTTAGCTCCCTTCAATAAAAAAAGTTAAAACCGTAGTCTACCACACTGGTCCAATGTAAGTTGGCAGACTTCACACGCCATAGGGAACATTATTGAGTACTCGTAGATGCACAGATTTCCTCACAATATTTTCGTTACCGGAGATAGCGAGTGATACTTAATCTTCATAACACACCCAACTTTGTGAAGTGAGCACACTTAGTGAAGTGTGTGCCAAGGATTCGAACCTTTGACACCCGGATTGGAGAGTTGATATTTGGAAGACCACGTTATCTCTACATATTAATCACGACGTCCTTATAAGATACCCACAGTAGTGATGTAGAGCAAGTGACAATTGTAACAACATGAACAACGACAAGTGTCAAGTGTCGATGTAAGAACATGTTCGTGCAAAAACATCAACTCGTCGCGCTGTTCACGGAGAAACGATATTTGTGTTCAGGACGCAAGGACAGATACTCCATCCGTCACTTTGTGGATAGAATAGGGTGTCCAAACACCCCGTTCGAATAAGTTAATCTTTTATTATATAAATTTGAATGAGGGCAGCGTGTTCGAAGTTGACAATGTGAGAATGTTAGCCTTTTATGACTTTCAAAAATTTTTTGTTCTTTGTTTAAAAGCCGTTTTATTTCAGCACTATAGATAACTGTGCCATATATGGAACAACCAGTATACTTACTGTACTGTAGTATTGTACTGCTAATACCAACATTTACAATAATATGTGATATAGCCATTGGCTCATTGCGATATGACGTAGTCTGCCTAAGTATTGCTAAGTGGCCTGACCACCAAAAAGGAACAGCGTGGGCGGTCCGAGAACTGTGCATTCTTAATATTATTCTACATTCATATTGTTTTTAGGCCTCACACTCAACATACTATACTTTTCAAAGAGGTTTACTTTTAAATTCTTTGTAGCTACATCTTGAGACGTTGAACGTAAAAGTAAAGAGACCGAAATGAATACAATGAAAAGCATATTTTTGCTTTGGTCATAGATTATTCTGGTTTTAATTTTAATTAAATTTTATATATTATCTTGGGATAAATAATTGAATTGTTCGTTAAAATATTTAAAATTATTTAAACGTCCTATAATTTTACGTAACGCTGTTTCAGACGCTCGCACATCTCCGTACGATAGGAAAAATTGTACGGTTTCACAGGTTGAAACGATACTACTAAACTACTGGAAAAAAGCGGGAACTTCACCCATCGTAGTTTCCACGCTTTGTCTTTGAAAAATCCCGATTCGCACTTCAACACCGTAACCCTATAGCAGAACAAAGCCATCTGTTAACATATGTTAGCATTCGAGGGCCGTACTGACTGAAATCAGCTCACAATACGCGCGTAAGTGTCAACATGCTGATTGGGTGCTGCAACTAGCATATTACTAATACCTACTGTTTTCTCTAGTTACTTGTTATGCGACCCACGCGTCGGTTATCTTATCATGTTCTGTTTAACGACGCCCGCGGCGCTCGGCTTACGTTGGATACACACTGATGTATCGAATAGTAAAACCAGAATCGTTCAATGTTTCATTACGCTTTCATTTACATTACAATACAGGGCTTAGTAATTCGTTACAATATTTATTTTAAAAAAATCATACGTAACTTCACGCCTGTAATCCCCGAAGAGCTAGGCAGAGGAATGCAGAACAGTCCCACGTTTCAACACCATTACTAGAAATTCTAAATTAGAAAATTTTGTAGTGTTCGACCAGGGAATCGAACCCGGGACCTCCCGATCGGCAGTCGAACTTGCAACAAACACGACCAACGAGGCAGCCAATTAGTTATTAAGAATACTCTTTCAATAAAAATTCATACGTTTAGTTAAACGGTAATTGGAAACGGTATTCCTTTTAATAAAAATAAATTTAATTGGGACATAAAACCGCGTTTACCAGCGATTAGTGTGAAGAAATGTCGAGATACTAAAATATATCAGCTCGATTTTTTTCAGTAAATGTATACATATATCCAAATCACAAACAATAGCTAATAATTACATTTATTAATAGGAAAATTTACATACCCATCACTGGAAAAAGTTTAAGGACAAGGAAATAATTTGATAGAATATTAGGTATGCGTAACGTTTTATTTTGTTTATTTTAGATCCTCCTAGACTTAAACGATACATGTGAGTCGCTATTGTTTGATATTATATTAATTATAAATAAGGTTACGTACCTACTAACAGCTAATCGCAACATATAAAACCAAACCTTCCCTGAATTATATAAATGATGACTATTTTGACTAATGCACACGGAAATAATTTTTAATGTTATAATACACATTAGAGATGAAAATTAAACAGAAATACACGTCGCCGCGTATATGAATTAATTATAATCAAGTAAAATGATCCCAATTAGCCCGCCGCCCCGCACTACTCCATAATATGTTTTATGGTGCATACGCGGCACGTGGATAAACGCCCGTCGTATACGTCCTTGTTGCGTAATGAGCCAACAATGTTCCACATAAGCTAATATTATAATAATGTACACCTTTACACCGACTGTACGTACACCTTTATGTACAGTGTTAGATAAAATTATTAAATGTCGTTGTTACACCGACGTGTCGGCTCGGGGTTAATGAAAACACGTTATATGAAACCAATTATAATGTTATTACATAGGGAAATTGCAATATATAATCTACTGGTGTAAACAAGCCGGTAACAAACGATGCAGTCGTGACAAATTTTAATTATAAAATATTTGTATGTTAAAGGAAGTGGACAGAATTAATATTGAACAAATTGATTCTAACGAAGTATTGGACGTGTATGAAAAGGCTGTAAGGTTATGTGCGCAAACCGATAAAGAGTTAAGCAGTCACCGTTCACCCTAAGCGCTCGGCGGTTTAAAAAAAGAACTATCTTTAATGACGCGCCAAATGAGAAAAAATTAAATTGAAGCTCCCGCCGCAAAGCAACAATGGAAGAATAGTTCGCAACCCAGTTTTTTACGCCTACTGTTGAGGTTTTAGTTTTTTTTAACGGCCACCTGAAATATTTCAAAACAATACCACGTGAAAGGAATACAGAATTTAGTGTATGGTTTTTTTGTTTATAAGTATGTACGAAAATTGTGAGTGGAATGCTTGTCTGTTTTCAAAAAACTTGAATATTCAACAGTTATCTAAAAGTAGAGTCGCAATAAATGTACCTGACTGATGGGGATACCTCCAAAGGTCTGGTAGAAAATATATGAAATTTTCGCAACACTAGATATTTGGGAGACAAGTCAGGTTTTTGCCGAACACTATCTAATACTCTATATGTTATTGTTGTCAAATATCCAATTGTCGCTTTCATGCCTACGTCGCGCTGATAGTTAGATATTAGGACGTTTTGGAAACAAACGCCCTGAATGACAAAGTTTGATTGATTGTGTTCCATTTCTTTATGATTTATATGTTCCTTAATACTATATAATGAAAGAAATTTATTACAGTCATTAAGTAAAATATAATAAGTCGTAATATATCATCATCATCATCAGCCTATAGTTGTCCACTGCTGAACATAGGCCTCCCCTAGCGCGTGCCACGATGCTCGGTCCTCTGCTTTCCTCAACCATATATGTTTATATATATATTTTCATGTCTTAATATATGTTTATTTTAAATTATCACAGTTTATATATATATTTTCGTTATGTATTAATAGTTAGAACACACACCTTTTTATAGAAACACATTTAAAGATTTTTACGTGTGTGTGCTAAGTAGGTACATACGTTAAACCGTTACATCTACAGTTCCAAATACCATTACCGGCAGTTTTGATATTTCTGTACCATACATGCGTGTCTGCCTACATTGAAGACCGCATCAAAATTATTTTCCGATTACTAAAATTTACTTACCTTATCATTGTATAAGATCATTTGTAATAGCTTACATGACTAAAATACATAGATATGTCCTGTAACATCTATGACTTTGTAATATTGATATTTAATAAATAAAGAAATAATATATTTTTATTAAATTTGACCTGTCATAAACCCCTTAAGAATCATTGTCGTGCACATGTACAATCGTTAATGCCTGCATAATTATATCATAATCCGCAAGATGGCGCCAGTGTAACATTGTCACGATTATTACGATTTTGACCCCAAGCCTTTTGAATTCCATAAAACGTGAAATAAATAACCACATTTATATTTATGATAACATCGCTTTTAACGTAACTAATATTGATTGAATGTCAAATGATAATTCGAGAAACGTTTTTATCAATTACCCAGATCTTAATGACAGTGTCATTAAGGCCGTAGTAATAATGTAGCATATTGGTTAAAACTCAGAAGTCACTTTATTTATACGAATAGGCTCTTCCTAGTTATGCGTGCTCTATTTTAGGACTCATCCGCGCCTTTCATCAGGCGGGATCGCGGCCAAACTCTACCCTATTACATGATTTTAAAAAATCACAATTAATATAAGTTATTATTATTCCTACACATATGTAGTTAATATTATTCATAAAGTACCTGTGGTCATAGTATATGAATGTCCCTTTGGTTTAGTCGACGATTCAAAATAAAATCTTGACAAATGCGCATTGACGTTAAAAATTCGTAACAAATATGTTGGAAAGAATAACTTAATACAAGATTTCGTTTAAATCCGTGATTATTTATATGTACACGCGTGTTTGTGGGAGAACAAATCGTGGGCGCTAGTCGTGGGTTGCATATTTGCGTGTTGAAGCCATCACTTCCTCATAATAATGACAGCGTGGTAAGACCGCCACAAAGCATTAAATGTCATTCGACTTCAGAACCTTATACTAAACAAAACATCGGCTGATTATAACATAAACTCAACGACATTAGCCCTGAAGTTACCTTTTATTGAACAATGAATCAGTACTTCATCATCATTATCATCATTATCAGCCTATTCCCGTCCACTGCTGGACATAGGC
>DWEC01004142.1:0-10058 GCA_018245735.1 Microceris miodesmiata | reverse complement strand
CTCGATCTTCAGCTCTTCGCATCCAACCACTGCCAGCCACTTTGCGTATATCGTCACTCCACCTAGCTGGAGGGCGTGCTACGTTACGTTTGCCAAGTCGTGGTCTCCACTCCAGAACACGTCTGTTCCAGCGACTACCGGTTCTGCAACAGATGTGACCAGTCCACTGCCACTTCAGCTTGTTAATCCGTTGGGCTATGTCAATGTTCTCTTCGGTACAATAGTATCTTCAAATTAAAAGTTGTCAGAAATAAATAAATTACAACAACGTTTGTACTCGTATGTACTTCCTGTGGGATTTATTAAAAAAACTATAGCGTTAGTTGAGCTGCTTCACAAGCTTTTTTCTTTATGCCCTACTCCATGAATTTGTCAGTGGCTTGAAATGGTTTAGATAATGCCTGTACTGTGTCCAAATTTACTCAACATTGGGATAACCGGAGACATGACTGCTTTTAAACTTGTTAGTTACACATATGGTTTGCTCTGCTGTTGGTCAAAATGTACGGGGAAAAATAAAATGTGTTACAAATTACTTATCAGTAAATATTTAGATTTCGTAGGCAACTATCCAAATCTGACTGAGTAAGACGTACCAAGAAAGATCGGAGTGCTCAGTTATTCTCGTCCGGTGGCTGTTACGGCCAGTACGAACTAAGGCATCCGACGGTCGCAAAAAAACTTAACAGCGTAAAAAATGCACCCTCCTTTATTTCGATACTGGCGCTCATTTCAAATGCTAATTAATGGCAATGTACAATTGACGGACATTCTGATAGTTTTAAAACAGGTTTTA
This sequence comes from Microceris miodesmiata, assembly GCA_018245735.1. Lineage (NCBI taxonomy): Eukaryota > Metazoa > Arthropoda > Insecta > Lepidoptera > Hesperiidae > Microceris > Microceris miodesmiata. The sequence continues at coordinate 9,262 of DWEC01004142.1, read as the reverse complement.
TGATTGTTTTTGGTAAATTTAGGTACCTAAATAAAGAAATTCATCAGGAATAGCACTAAGAATTTATTTGTTTTATGTAAAGGCATTAGCAATTCTAAGATGTTTTTAAAAAAAATAGTATTTAGAGGTACAGTGTAGTTAGGAGATCTATTCCAAACTGGGCAGTATCATTTTTGTGTTTATACAGTAGGTATATGAAACGAACAGTATCGGTATAGCCCAATTTTGGCGGTCTCTTTACAAAGCAAACTGGTTAGCGCAATTCGATAGGCACTCTGTCCATTTCTGTGCAAAAGTGTCTAATAGCAGAGACACTTATGTCTCATTATCTTATCCCTTATATCGTTTCTCTCGGATACGGATTTTCTCAGGATTTGAAGGGACAGGGCCCTAGTCTGCCACCCCAGCCGAGTGGCGGTTGGCAGACTGATGTTTTGGTAATAAACAACTGTTTAACTCATATTTGGCTCGCACCATGATCAATCGAAAAAAGTGCAGCTAAAATGTTGGACGGTTTAAAAATATAAAAAACACCGGCACTCGGTGCTGTCAAAGGGTTCGATTTGACGGACAGTTTGAAAATATGAAAAACGGGTCTTTGTAATAGGCTGAAATGTATTCTTTCCGAGGTCCTGCTACATTAGCTTTCGCCGTTGCCAGCCCATGAACGAGTCTTTATATCCATTTCTTGTTCTCTTTCGGCACTCGCTGATGATAGAGTCGAGTGTCCGAAAACTAGGTGCGTGGATGAAGAGAATGGTGAATGTAGAAAAGTACGTCGAGCTTCTAAGGATAGAGATATGTTGCTCTCGGTGTTTCCTGTCCACACCGTGAGGTAACTGGTTGGCGGTACAATGCTTTTAGTAATGTTTTGTACGCAGAAAGTAAAACGACTCCAGCGGCTTTCATATGAAAATGTAAAGGGCATTCGTCTTACTTTTGCAATTATACTATATCCATGTCGCGTCTTAACATACTGATATGCCATATTTATATATTCATAAGGAAACATTGTTATCTTGTACATATTTTTGGAGATTTCGAATCGAATGTTCAGTCAGAAACACATTATGTTAATAATCTAATAGACTATCCTGTCGGGTCTGCGGTTAATACACCTAACTATTAACACTAACGACCGGGCACGCCAATTGGCATCCTAACCAAAACTCTAAACATTATCGACCGGGGACGCCAATTGGCGTCATGTATGGAATAATCATATTGCCATATATATTTATGTAAAGCACTTTGACTCTCGCTTAAAACTACAAATGCGATGTTCTAGTGTTTACTAGTGCATGTTTACGCAGCATCGTATTTAATAACCGTTCTTCACAAAATTTTGTATTTTGTGAAAATTGAAGCTGCATATTTCGTTCAGTTGAAGATAAACCGTCGCGTGAATTGCAATAAAGTACGTATTTTTTGTAGTGGACGTAACAAAAATTTTCTATAAAATTTTCGTTATTGGATAAACTATAATTATAACAATCAATTATATTAATTCTTTTTGACTGTTTGGTTCATACTTTGAATTTATATACCGATAAAAATGGATAACTAGATGAAAATATATTGATTTATCAGATATTCCTGACGATTATGACCATAGTTACACTGGTAATAGGGCAAGGGAAAGTGACTGGGAGAATTATTTTTTTACACAGCATGACGCCATTGCCGGTCGATAACTTTTTGGCTAGGACGCCAATTTCCGTGCCCGGTCGTTAGTGTTAAGCTGTGGGCAGTGGGTTCGATGCCGATGAGGGATTTATATTTATGTGGTGAGCAATAAGTATTTATTCTTTTTTGAATGTAAAATTTAATGTAAATTATATTTGTACGTATGTACTTTGTCTATTAACCGACCGGTTATCACAGCGCGGGCTCTACTTAGTTACATAGGCCGGGAGTGGGGATTGCCTACACATCACTATTATATCGATACGCCAGGTCCTTACAGACAGGCCTCTATATACCTTATGCGTGCCAGTTTCGGAGATTTTTATTGCTCCCATTGGCCCCTGCATTAACTATCTATTCGGTCGAGATATGTGATATATACGGGACCTGGACGTTCACCGTCGTCTGTTGTAATATAAAATACTCAAGCGACAAATGTCATTGCTTACCCTTAAATCCGCGGTTCATACTGTAGATGAATTTATTGTCCGGCTCGTCGGACACACTGGAGCCTCAGTCCTTTTCTCAACCAGTGAAACGATACAAGGCTCGATGATGATGATGATTAATTTAAAGAAATAAATTTAGCATGAGAAGTCGGCGTTCCGCGAGGCTAGATGGGGTAGCTCTTAGCCGTTTACATTACATTGCGTAGATCATGAACATTGCTAGTTTCCCCTTCGAGGAGAACAGTTGAATGCTTGAAATGCAAGACAAGCTGTTACTAGGAATCACGCTCCCGCGTCATCTGCTCGAGTCTGTGACGGGGATTTTTATTGATCGCGTTTGTTTCCTTTTAGCTCCATCACCTAGCGCATATTTTTATTAGAGATTTCTCTTTAAAAGTCCTCTAAGTCCTCAGTGGTTTTATTGGTCTTTATATCAATTTGAAAATTAATAAATCTTTTTATCTTTTCATAATAATTCAGTTAAGACGAAAAGGAATAGCATTCTTTTCCCGTTGCATTATCCCTGCTCTAGTGGGACAAAAGCCCCCAATCCCCTCGGTGGACGCCGGTTTGGGATCTCAGAGCACAGCTCCTCGCACTGCCTACACTACCACATGTTGGCGGCAGGCATTTAGCATCGCCAGATAAACTTTTTCATGAACTTTAATAGACCTGATGTTTCGTAGAAACAGTACCTAATTTAGGAGAATTCGAATATGACAATGATTATGTAAGTGCAATGAGCACGGTCAGTTTCAATATCATATCAGAGTTTGTAATGTACGGAGCTTGAGCAATCGGTGATTATGTAAGGAAATTGGTATGTGGTAATTTGTTATAACGTGTAGATAGACGGACACGCAGCATACTCATTATTTATTATCAATATAATATAGTCACACCAGATTTCTTATGGGGTAGGTAAAGGGCATTGAGTGCCAAATGTGTCTATTCTAATAGACCTCACGTTTTTTCTACATACATCACTCTCTTAACACACCTACGCTTGTTACGGAGACTATCAACTTCACCATCGATATTAAATATACAAAATAATACAGACATATCATTTATTTTATGTATACGTCTAGTTTAGTCTTATGTCGGTTGGAAATATGTTTCTTAGAATTCAGGTGAAAAGTCCGTGTTGGGCTCACTATATTAAACTTATAATTGAAGTTCGCACATCATGCTTTATTTTAGGTTCTGTTGCAAGTAGGTATTAATCTTTTATATTTAGGGGTGATATTACAATTAATGTCACATTTGCTTACGCAGCTTGTTGTTCGGTCTTGAGTCATTAACATATTGTGACACGACAGGAGCACGTAATAGTAATGATAGATATCTTGGGACAACTGCACACTCCACCACTCGCTACCAGGTTAGGCAAATCGTGGGAGTTGTGGTCGTGTGGCGGACACTATGGGAAACAGAAATTTCTGGTGTCGTACGGCTTGCCGCTCATTAAGTATGGTCGGGGCAGGGGCGCGGCGACGCCGCAGCGGGCGGCGCGCGCGCACTCAGTCGTAGTGTGCGCCGCGTCGCGTCTGCAGGTGTCGCTCGTGTTGCCACTCCGTGACAATAAATTCGTACCGAGAAGAACTGTACGGGCGCTCGCGCTCGGCTCGCACCCTATGTCTGCCGCCGCCGATGCACCGCCTGCACGCCGTTAGAATGAAGTGCCACTATTGCTGCATTTGGAACAAGGAGATAGTGTTCAATTCACAAAAACTTGTCAAGAGACGTTAGGGTGCCGCGCCCGCGCCCTGGACCTTCCCGACGACTATCGCTCGCATCACGAAGATCACAGTTCACTCACTACCCACTGCCCATATAATCGTATATTAAGATATATATCATTAGAACTCTATCTTAGAGATAAGCTTTTAGAGGAGCGACATTGTGAGATAGGAGAACTTCACGATGGCACTCGCAGACCTGTATGCCGGTACGTACCGTACTCCAAGTTGTTTCCACAGCAGGTAGTCGGCCGGGAGGTGACATTGGCTCGTGTGCGGAGTGTTTGTAGAAAGGCGTAATCAAGGTCTCCGTGCTCTAGTTCCTGTTTTTGTAGTTCGTAATAAGTTTGACGATTGATGTTTATCGTCTCGCCTTCGACTCGCTCGCGCTGCTCAATCCTGAAGTTTCCACCCGAACTGGAAATTGAAAGGGAATATTATATTACGCATTAAAACAAGTTTGCTCTTAATTCCTATTTATGGATAATCGAAATGGCACTTCGCTTCGAACTTTTGCCGAAATGTTGTCCAATGTTTAAGGACACATGCACTCAGACTGTATAAACAATATTTTTTTTTGTCCTTCAGTTTATAAATATGATTTATTTTCCACTACATCCCGTAACTATTCCAGTTGTCAGTGGCCAATATTGTACTACTGATTGATTGCGTTTACATGTTGATGTTGAGTTCACATTATGCATTCTGATTTGCCTCAAGTTGAGTTAGAGCGTACCTAAATCTATCTTTCAATTCCACAATGAGCATACGAGTCAATGAAATCAAAGACTTTTTATGCCGAAAAACGTTAAAACTAATAATCATCATCATCATCACCATCAAGTCACAGTCCACTGATAGATATCTTCCTAAAGATTTAAACGCATTTGTGAAATGTTTTTTGTTCGTTTACTTTATTATGAACTGTTGAGATGTTATATTTCTCCAGCGTTATTACATCGATTTAACTGGTGGTCGACTGTTGCAGAAGTAGTTTTGTTATGATTGATAAATTTCAATAAAAACATAACGAGAGCTTTGGAATCTTTCGCCACTTCGCGGCGACTGATAAACCAGTCGGCGCACAGGGTGACCTCGCTGCAGCGCCCAATAATTAAAACGACTTATTGCTCAGTCGCCGCCACTCCGGCGCTTAGCTACACATTGCGCCCTGCAACTGCCATGCTGGCTTGCTCTGCTCTTTCGTATTCTGGCCGTATACACTAACTGTACTATTATTATTATTATAGTCTCACGTATACATGACAATTGGCTCACCTGTTTCATGATGGGACGTATAACGTAACTAGTGAATCGTGAGAACGTACTACACTCCTTTACTTACCCCTTCGGGGACATACATCCGGGATGTAGCCTAGAACATAGCATGCCTATCTCGAAAATATTTTCTATTCATTCATATTATTATATCGCACACCTATCTTTATTTATCCAAATTTTACACTCTTTTCTAGTATCTTAGTTTCTCTCAACCCTTTTATCGTTCCCATGTTGGACACAAATCTCCGCGCAGAACGAGAGGGTTGAGGGTATAATCATAACGCCAATAACTTATTACGTGCTACTAACATAATATTCAGAAAAAAAACCTATAAAAAGTAACATCACGCCTATAATCTCCGGATCCTTCTCTGAGCCACTACCAGAAAATCTAAGTTAGAAAAATCAATTAATACCCGACCTGGGAATAGAACGCAGAACCTCTTGATTAAGCAGTCGCGCTTGGAACCACTCGACCAACGCGGCAGTCAGTATTAAAGAACCTCCGTGGATTATGTAATGTTTATATTCCACACTTGTTGTGTTTAAAAATGTATTCCTTAACGATTCCTTTGTCTACCCGTGTTTATTTAGACTCCGTTATCGAGCGCAGTTATCACGTGTGTCTGTTAGTAAACAATTAATTAGCCAGCAATATACGAGCCTTCCACGGCTCGTGTACCGCCTAAATATTGATTTACGTGCGAGCTTGAGTCGCTACTAAACTATGATATCCTAATTTGACTCGAACGTTAATAAGTGACTGTGGCCCTAATACTTTCTCATTCTAACAGGGGATCCTTGTCTAAAAGTCTGTTTATAAAGAGTTGATCATAGTGATAATGCTAATATTTCGGGCTAGTGAGCTCGAAAATGTTTCTTGTACTCTTATTTAGCTCAGAACAAACAACATAATTACATAGTAATTACATAATAATGCTTTGCTTGCATCTTTTTGTGGGTCTCTTGCGCTTGAGCTGAGTGGAAATTACCCGCGTTATCAAGACACCGGGCCCCAACGGGTTATTCGAAACATTGTCAACTATAGTGAGCACATTTGAGCAAATAAAATTCTCGAAGATCATGAACAAATTTGTTTTGCATACACAGCCAGGCTCGGCCCACTGCTGGACATAGGGCCCTTGTCCATCACACATACACAGGCATTAGCCAGTTTAAGTCTACAATCCCTCGTCGAATACTAATGTATCTGTCGAGATGGTATCTGGTACTATGATCATTTTTGTTGTAGCTGAGTCTTTAATACATATTGAATGGTCCATTGGTTCAGTGATTAGTGAATACTGAATATGACTACAGAGCCGTAAGTCGTGGGTTCGATTTTACTCAAGATAATTATTTAAATGTTTAGCACAAGTATTTGTTCTGTTTCTGGGCATAAAAATATCTTCCAAGTGTATATAAGTGTGTGTGTGTCTGTGTATGTATATATAATGCATAGATAGATACATAAATATCCGAAAATCATTTACCAAATTTCACAAGGTAACTAACTGTTGCACGTATATAATAAACTTTATGTTCATGGTGTGCTGTGCACCGCGAGGGCACATGGGACATTCCATTCCAACCGCTGGCCGGTACCGTCCATGGCGATACCGACGGAGGAGCATGATTTAAGGTTACTTTGTGACGTGTTGTTTTCGCGTGTCGGGACGGCGCGAGGTCGCGGCGGCGGGCCGATTGTGCAGGTTTATCTCGGGTCAGCTATTGCCGTTTACCCAACACATGTATATCTATGACTTACGTTTCATATACATTTATGATAATGTTACCGTTTTTCCTACAGAACATGTAGTACATGACTACATTTCAATAAACTACGCTATTATCGGCTAGTCTCTGCTTTTCCTATCTACGCTATAACCAGCTATAAAATATACGAACGGAATGCAGGAAAACTAAAAACTATGTACTCAATGAAATGGGTATATTGAAAATATATAACCTTTGTGATTATTATTAATGTGTTTATTTGTTCGTTTAATGTGAAGGTTATGCGCTCTGATGTGATTGTTATTAAAATATGTATATATTATAATAATAGATATAAATATAGAGTATTTACCATATGGACTGTATGCAGTGCGATCAACAAGAATTAATTAATGCCATAACAATTATGTTTCTGCATTATGTATGCATTGATCTTTAATGGGCAACTGAGTGACTCGATTATAATGTAAAAATAGGATGAGATTGACGATGGAGTTCTAATAAAATGGGGCACAATTTGATGGCAGCTAATTGTAGGTCTGAAATTCAAGTGGCGAGACGCATTGTCAGTCAATTAGTTCCAATTGAGTATCGCGTGCGTCGCCGCCGAGTATTGCTTATTAACTACTTTCAATAAAAATACGCCGACCAATCAAAGTCAAATTTTGTATTATGCTTATTTGCATTCCGCCCACAGAGCGCGCGCTCGCCCCTTACGGCCGGACTCGTTCGATATAATTTTGATAGTTATTGCAAAACATGCTTAATACATACACACAATTCGTTCGTTACTCGGCTCACCTAATTACGGTAGACTCGCGGATTAAAATTACCTCGTAGCAGTGGTATTGAGATTATCGGAGATCGTAGGTACACTGAATAATAACCGCGTGAACAATGCGACACTCGAGACAGTGATCGTTTTTTGCCGGCGCGACGAGCGTGCGGCATGAGATGGTGTTTATCTAGTTCATGGTGCCCGCCTCACTTTTACAATCGACCGCAACCGTACACTACTGGCCACTTGTCCACGAAATAATGCAACCAAATCGATGGAATGTCTAATTACTTGTATTGAGCGTGGAGAACCTTGTCAAGATTGTTTTGACGAATTAATTCAATAAGTTTCAATCATACACATAAATTACTTATTTAAATGCATGCCCAGTGTGAGGGCTATGGGTAAAACTGCCCGAGGGGAGTCCTGTGTCCAATGGTGAAGTTAGACTTAGATAATAATTTAAACCAACAAAAAATATTGAACAGAAATTAAAGATGTGTACTATGTAATGAGTGGCGCTCAGAATATTATTATTAAACATCAAGTTTTGTTTGCGCCTTATTCACCTTTACAGCTTGTGGTAGTCCTTTTTAATAAGGAACGTTTAGTAGTAATAGTATTGAAGGAAATCGGGTTTCTGTTAATCAAGCTCGTCTTCATTAAATATTCCTACGTATACATAATATCTGACCGATATTGACTGCCTCGTTGGTCGCGTGGTTATATGCGCGACTGCCAATCGGGAGGTCCTGGATTCAAATCCTGGTTCGGGTACTATTGAATTTTTATAATTTAAAATTTCTAGTAGTGACTCGGAGTCTGAATCTGTATCCGGTGTATGTCAACAGGCTCATCCACCACTTATTCTATGGGACGTAAACGTAATTGGTGAAACGTAGGTGTGTATAACACTCCTCTGCCGTTCGAGGATTACAGGCGTCATGTTATTTTTTTTATGTATCATTTTTATGTCAATACAATAAAAAAAGTCTCAAGTGTCTCATGTACCTACCTATATTTGTGTTTTCCGCAATTCTTGTAATGGTTTTTATTTGTCCCACAAAACATCCATTTTATAACCGTCAAAGTGGGAACGAATATTAATACGAAATTTGATCCATTGCCCTATAACTTGGGAGTTCCTAAACGTTCCACTTCATCAATTTGTACCTAACTCGATAAAATCTGCCGTTATTTATAATACTGTTATCGCTACTGTACCTTGATAGATATTAAGTGAGTTATCTTTCTTTTTCAGAAAATATTTTCTCCAACTGGCTGGAGGAGAAGGTGGAGCTTCCTATTTTTGAGAACATCTGCCAGGTGCCGGAGCGCGTGGAGGTGCCGCAGGCGGTGCCGGTCGCCGAGCCGGGCGCCGCACCCTACGCGCCGCCCACCGAGGAGCTGCTGCGCGAGTTCGAGACGGTGTACGGCGCCGTGGAGTTGACGCACTTGACGCCGCCGCACAGCCCGCCCGGCCCCGCCACGCAGCTGCTGCTCAGCTACGCGCAGCACGCGCAGGCCGCGCCCGCCGCGTGCCCCGCGCTCGAGCCCTGGCCGCTGCAGCCCGCGCCACCGCCTTCCGC
>DWEC01004141.1:0-10059 GCA_018245735.1 Microceris miodesmiata | reverse complement strand
GATGTGTGAAGTCTGCCACCCCGCACTTCGCCAGCGTGGTGGACTATGGCCTTAACCCTCCCAATATGAGAGGAGACCCATATTGCAGCAGTGGAATGGGTCGATTATTATTATTACTATCGTAAATGATTCAATGTAGTTATAAGAAAAAATAACGAGGTGCCATTAAGGATTGTCGCAGAATTTGGAAGTTTCGTAAGGTAGATCAGTTGTAAAAAGTCTATGATTCAAATGTAAATGTTACCCTGACTAGACAACAAACTAAGTAGCCAATATCCGTACATACAGTACAATGCCAGCATTTACCCAAAGAGGTAGTTGGACGAGCAAAGTACACCCACATTACAACCCGCGTCGCATGTATAAGGGATGAGCAGGTGAGTCTACTGCCATAACATACACAACTACATACAACATTAACAATAAGACTACGATATTTTCTAAAATCGTTCTGACACGACTGACCTCTTGGCATTCGCACGCTACACGTAATGCAGATTGCAGTTTTATATATGCAATGCGGTGATGCAGGTAACCCGTGGGTATGTGCTAATAGAAACCAAACTTATATAAACGACAATGCAATTCACTTATGTGCTAAATATCTCCTCATTTGTAGATTTAACACCTCCTTGGTTGTAAGCGACATTTGTTTTTGATTCGTGGTATTGTTTTGTTACGGTAATTGGGTATGTAAAGTGTTTGACCGGGACTTGATAATGACATATGTTTATGGATAACAACAAACTATAAATTAAACATAGTTCAATAATAGTCAATCTTACAATTTATACAAGAATATATGTTGTGTACAAATTTTTGAAAGATTGCATATGATAATACCACCGCTGATGATATTTCTGGTTGCAAGCAAAGCAGTCTAGAAGCGTTGGTTTGTTTTGGTCGTTTTTGACTCTGGCATTGGCGGTCTCGGATTCAAGTCCCGGCATATAATTCTTGACAGTCAAAAGCCACGTGCGTTTTTTAAATTAAGAATTGCCCCTGAAAACGGGAACAAACAAAATTACGAGGAACAAACACACACAAGGCTTCTGCTTAATATTCTTTGAGAGTTGCTAAGTCTGCCACCTCGCACTCCATGGGCGTGGTACATTATGACCTTAATATCTTCTCATTTTGAGAAGAAACCAGCCTCCAACAAGGGAACAAAAAAATTGTAAATGATGATGACGGTATTCCATAATGGATCTTTTTATTTGATAAGACTGTTAATTAATTTTTTAATTGAATTAGAATCTATTTATATACATACGTATATAAATAGATCATGAGCATCCAGTCTCGGAATGGCGTTTAAAAAATTCAAAATGCCTCCACTGACGTTAAGATTAAAAATAGTCTTTTGCACCTGTGACATTAAAAACACGTCATTGATTAATTCGTAATACATTAAAACCATTATAAAGAAACTTATGAGTGCGTATGTGTGTATATACGCATTGTATTATGCGTCATACTGGAAACATTTCCTGGGTACGTACAAGTTGATCTTTGGAGCCATATTCGTGGGAAGGAGAAATTATAATTATACACAATTATAATGACACATGACGCGCGCCGCATCGTCCTATTATTTGACATTTACGATTACATTACAAAGTTGAAGCTTTACTGGAATTCATGTTTTTGTTACGGTGCCGCGGGATACCAAGACCTGGTCTAATTGACTGATAGCGGAGAGTCAGAAGTCGTCGTAACCAGCGTGCATTTACGAAATAATGGATATAGAAGTAGCACCTCGTGATTGTAAAAATGAATTTGGCACTTGATACACTCTGCTCACCCTAAAAGGGAAATGATGCGATGATACAGGGTCTAACAATTTTTTTATTAAGAAGTCCATTTCCTTTAACAAGAAACATGTATAATTTCATACATATATTATACATATATGTACATACATATTTATACATCTTCATGCTGCATTTGTTTCAATTCTTTGCGGAGAAAATAATATTTCGATACCTGACAGATTTTACAAATTGTATAATCATGTAGCTAAGGGTCGATTTAACGACTGCCACACCAGTTCTGCTGTTTAGCAGCATTTTGTCATTCCACTGTGAAAAGTATACATAGACAATGTAATTAATACAATAGTGTAAATTGTTGAATCTGACAACGAGTGCATTAATATTGCATCGCGCTCTCCAGGACACCATAGCGAAAGTAAAACGCAGTCAGCGACATACTATTGATTAGGTATAATGCATTGCACATCTGATAACATTGCTATTATATATAACCAGTAATAGACCACCTGTTTTGGTCGTTCTCCCGTTGAAATACGGCTTTCTCATCGTACAGAGCATCATATATCTCGGCATCCTGATAGTAAATTACCGCTATGCTGAATTGCATGAAAATCGGTCAATTTATTTTTGAGTGAACGATAAGGAATGATACAATGATTCTAAAATCCGTTCTGCATTATTCAAGTACCAGGAAGTGTTTTTTCAAAAACTTTTTATATACAAGTTTCTTCTTTTCACGGCTTAAGTATAAATAAACAATGTCAGTTATGAAAAACAAGGCACGATAAGATCACTTGCATGTAATTCTTCATGCGTGACCCTCAATTATAAACGAAAAGTGTCTTAATCACCGGTGCAATTATGTTCTTAGCTTAGGATGGATTAGTTTTAGCTACTGAGTTGAGCTTAGCTGAGCTTATACCTATATATAATTATCATCATATATTACATAACACTAAGAATATTAAAATGTACCTACGTTTTGTGAGCCAAGGCGATGATATAAAATAAAATACCTTACGATGGTTCTGGGTGATGTCTTTATGAAAAAAAATAGGTAATATTATTTGCCCAAATGTCGCGTGCAGAACAACTGCTACGACAGAACGCACCAATAGAACAAAACAATATTTCCGTAATAGAATACACAGTGGGGCAGGACGGTTTGAATAATGTCACGCAACACAACAAATAAAGGTGAGCAAAAGACTTTCCGACGCCATTTCGTAACGACGCTTATGACATGGCGGCGCGCTAGGGACGGGCTCATAGCCACCATTGTTCACGATAAGCTTACAGATATCATATAACAATTGCATTCATACGATAAATATGTCATGCAACTTGCATATCTTGTGATTTTTATTTTTGGATAAACGCGTAGTCAAATAAAGATTTTTTTTTTGTCTACAATAAGCTTGTTTGTTATAGAAAATTGAAAGAGTAATTCTTCTTTGGTTTGCTTAATTTGTCAGCTATTTAATTATCTTTATATGCTATGATGAGTTTATGCACCATTAAATCTAGGGCTGTAAGGATAAAGACATTTGGCACTTGATGCTCTCTACCTAATTCATAAGAAACCTTGCGTGATGATATAATAATAGCACTTAATAAAACAATTATTTTTGTTATTTGCTTGCAAAAAGTTATTTTGCTATAAAACGAGGAATTTTCAAGCAAACAAATTCCGTTAATATTATATTGACATTTGAATAATATATGAATATCATATGAGTGACATACCATATTCAAATGCCAATATATGCCGTGATATATCAGTATTCGTATACAGTATACAAATATAATCGCATACGAATATTTTATGCCAATATAGGAAGATTATACATCAGCACACATATAAAGATACAAGATATTTCCAAAATAGCCGTTCAAAATATAATCCAGGTCATTCCAGTCACACAATCAAATATTCGGCCGAATGTTATTCGGCCGACTAACGTGACTTCGCTTTGGTATGTGGGTCTAATACAGCTTTCTTATCAAAGTTGTTGATAGATGTGTCGATTTAAAATAGAATAAATAATATATGGCGTAGATGCTGTAGGTTATCTAGAAGCTCTGCAGAAAGTTACACATAACAGAAACCAACATCAAGTCATTTAAGTCAATTTTTTTTTTAACAAGGACCAGTTTTTCTTCGATAAAACGCTAGTCGGCCACAGAATGATACGGCAGTTTGTGTGTATACAGGTCACAGTCCAAATATACACCAATTGGATTTTTTTATAAAAGAAAAAATAGAATGGGGATGACCTCATTAGCACTCCGTTTCATCTCATATTAGGCAATTATGGAAATAATTATACACATATGAATTATAATGTACTGCTAAAAATATATAGTATGTTTTTACTGTGACCGATTTATGAATATACAAAAAAGTGACAGATAGAATCGGACAATAGTATTTGTGATGCCCAAAAAAATTACTTAATAACTTTAAAGGATCGTACAGGCAACGTCAAAACAAAGAGAATATTTAATTAAACCTCAGTACATACGAGTACATAGTAGCTTAGACAGTGCAAGTAATCTAACCTCGATTCGCACATTATACGAAGCTAAATCTTTTAAAAAACGTCACTCCGTGATAACCACAAAGTGGGCGTAATTACACGATATCAGCGGTACTGCCTAATGAGGTGTGAAATTGTTATTCGATCAGGTATCGATGATACGACGATTTTAATGAAACTAGATGCAGCTAAACAAATTCGCCAGAATTGATACTAATACAAATTCTTAACCTCTACCTACATACAAATAGGCGAAACGAAATTTAGACACGTAAATATATCGCTAAAATACATTTTTCCACTCCAGTAGAAATCCGAAAACGAGGTGAAACATACAATATGGTCCCATAGAACTCACCAGTTTATACAGTTTGATGTCTGTTATATCGAAGCACGAAAACAATACATTTTAATTTTGTTGACATTAAGTATGAGATCGCGAATAAATTTTAATAGGTTAAAGGCGTTAAAGCAAAGAAGTAAATTTGAATTGGACACATCGCCTAGTAGTTCGCGAAAAAATATTAATGTAGTCACTCATAGATGTCACTCATCGATTTGGGTCGTAGACTAATATAAGCTTTATGAAACCATCCCCAACTGCTATATAAGGATTTTAGTGATTGTTCTTAAAAAGTCTTTCAAGTCACCTTTCCCGGAGTTCAATTGTTCGTAATAATAAATATCATTCAAATCACCCAAGTTAACTCGACATAACAACGTAAAACGTAAAAAACACGAACTGAGATTTCTATAAGAGTGTCCGGGTAAAAAAATATCTACATGAATATGTAATCATAAATTTATATATGCAGATTTTTGCAGCCGGTGACTACCGAACAGAACTGTCTAGATACGGATCAAAAGATCGTGTGTGAAGGAGACAAAGGACATTAAAAACCCAATATACGATTACAAAAATATTACAAAAATGGTATAGACTAATTCTAATTCCCACAGCTGTACGTTTTGTAAGTACGCATTAACACATCGATCAATAAACCCATTTATCTTCGAACGATAAAATGCGGACAATTATCAGATTGTATGTATTATCGTAATTGTGAAGAATATTACGACGACCTTACATGTTAACATTGTCTCAACTAATCTACACTATTATATAACTCCTCGAAGCTACAATTTATCTTATTACTTGCAGAAATTAACTAGGTACCTTGTTATAATGACGAAGCGAGGTACGTGCCGAAAGCAAGAGCGATAAGCACTAGTAGACGAAATCAGACGGGGGGAGGATAAGCGCATTCTTAACAAATGCCAAGTAAATTTCTGCATGTTGTACGTGGACCTCCGGTCAAGAAATCCCGAGTCAGATATTATACGCCTAATAATTGGATATATATTTTATTAACAAAGTCAAAGACACTTGAATACGTTAAAAGGTGAGTCTTTTAATTCTGTCGGAGATCTGTCAGAACACGGACTATTAATAACTGGCGTTTTATTTTAGTTTATATGTTTAGCCGACCTTCTACTCGGTCGAAATTAAAGAAGCTATATTTAGTTTTTTTTTAAATAGAATATAACCCGCACTTTGAAATCGTTTATTAGCTATGAATATTACGAGGCAAAGCATATTTTAATGTCTTATTTATTTATATCTCAATTTAGTATACCGGAAAAAGAAATAATGAGACTTGGATACGTGATTTTATAAATAGGTGCATATATTTTACCTCTTTATGATATCTTTTCCAGCTAACACATTTGTTTGCTTCGATACTTAGTAATTAATAGCTTAAAAATTGTAATAATAAAATCAGCATACTTGACAAAGTACAAAAGAATGTGAAAATTGCATTAATAAATAAATAAGTTTTATATTCTAATCGATATCGATAATAATAAAAGCCTAACGTATCCACACTAGCCCAAATAGCCGGAACGAAAGCGGCATGTAGCGCGCAGACGGCGGCCTAGCTAAGGGCATTTACACATTACATATTTGTTTACAGGTATGAGACATAGCTCTTTAGACCCTGTATTCACAAGTTTATTTTATAGCTTATACAAAACGATCTCTAAGTAGCAACAGAACTTAGAATTCCTATAACCAACCGCGAACAGAACTGTTAGGGGCAATTTTTTTAAAATATATTGCCAGTTACTCCAGTTTGTATTAATTGTTTTGCCAATAATCAAGGATATTGTATTTGTATTTCTATTCTATCCAGGGAATGAATTTGAGCACAGTAACAAACCAGATCCAGAGAACCAAGCTGGCACTAAGTCGGCAGCGGCCATTTCTAAGTACAATCTCGTCGGTTGATACTTTCTTCACTTAAAAAAGTGTAAGCATTACTGCTTTACGGCCAAAACCGATATGTTGCTAAGATATCAAACATTTGTGAGAATAATTATATATTGTATAATATACACCAACAAGTTAAAACTATTTATATTTTAACCCCCATAGCGAATGTTTGAGTTTCGATTCTTTTACATGCACCTCCTAGTATATTAAGTTTTGTTTTAAAATTAATTCCCACTATTTATAACACAAAAGGAGAACATAGTAAAGAAATCTGTCTTTATCATGATTTTTTTAGTACGTGAAGTTTACTAACCCGCAAATAGCCAGCGTAATGAAAACTATGGGCTTAAGTCATTTTAATTAAAAGAAGACCTGTATCCAAGAATACATTGGATATACACATGATACACTCACAATAATGGATGACATAACGGCGCAATATATTTGATTTATGATAATAATACCAAAAACACCATCAACCCATACAGGGGCGTAGCTATCGCCCTATCAGCCGTATCAATGATACGGGGCCCCGGGCTACAGAGGCCTCTAACGTGTGTATGCAAAAATTAGTAAAATGTTATCCACAATGTGACTTAATTTCGTGGTCCCCGGAAAAAAACATATAAGAAAACAGTCATACATTCCTATAGAGCTTACACTTCAGAAATGAAAAAAGTCAAAAACACTGAAATAAATTTTTGAAAACCTACACCTCATTTGGGCCCCCAACTAATTTTTATACAGAACCCCTCCAAGGCACGCTACGCCACTCAACCCATATCAAGATACTTTCTACTGATTTTGTTAAGATCAGTCATCAGTAACAATACATTTGCTTCAGCGGACATTCTAACACCGAAACCCGTAACAATATCCAATAACAGTACCCGTAACTCTCCCTTGCCTCTTGTATAGCGCACTGGACGCTCTCCAAACTGGAGCTCAAAGGAGATGGCTCCACGTGTGTGGGCAGCCTAGCGAGCACCTCGAGACCAATTTGAGCGGAGTGTGTCATTGTTACGCAAGTGAGTAAGTGGCGCAGCCCGCTCCAAGCTCCGAGCTTTGTGCTACTGTCGCGAAACGTCACCTCATTGTAGTGTACTTCCTCTGTGTTTGATACCAGAATTGTATATCATCAGCAGATCCTTGTAGAAGGTATCTAGGGATTGGTGCTCAAAAATAAGTTGATTTAAACGGTACTCCGAGCTATGTTTTTGGGTATAGAATAATTAATCACACTCAAAGACTGACTAATTGATCGCGTAATTACAAGAACGATAGCTGATCGAGAGATCCTGGGTTGGATTCCCGTTTCGGATTTTTCTAACTTAGAATTTCTAGTAGTAGCTCGGAATCTGGATCCATACTACGGTGGGACGTAAAAATTGGGTGGATTTGGATGGATCGTAGGAGAGTATATATTACACCTAGCCCGGCCTAGATCTAGATACTCAGACGGTTCACTCGCCTGTCTTAATTAAATTATAAAATTCTGTGGGAGAGTTGCCAATCTCGTCCTGTCTCGGAATGAAATTTTGAATGGTGCACTTATCGCACCCAGGGATTCAAAATAGTTGCAATCACCATAGTAATCGAAACAAAAAACATTATCACAGAGAGGATCCTAAAAAAATACTTGGTGAATTAAATCCCACTGGAACTGATTTGTTTTAATCAAAATTTTACACAACACCTAACTAACATGTTGTAACTTGCTATTAGATTTTAATACGTGTCTGTCAGTTATACAATAATTAAGACATAAACATTGCTGTTCAAAAAATCATATGCAAATATCAGCTGTCAACCACCTGTCAAGTTTCACTTAGCGTCACTAGCGGCCTCTTGCGACAAGACCACGCAACGGACCGAAGTCTTCGGTACTTGCGACATTGCACTGCTGTTGAAGTGCTCCTATATTTGCATTAAGGCTGATTTATGTTTGATCCCTTTTCAAGTGCATTTAGGTAATTCACCTAAATGCATTTAAAAAGCGATCAAGTATATATGTACTTTAATTTAGAGTTCCATTCATCGATCAGACTGTAGAGTAATTAAACATAAGATAGTTCTAGCTAACTCCACTGCAACAAGTTATGTGCTCTGTCGTGTATAATGATAGCAACAAATATATATACCCGTTTCATTAAACCTAGAAGAAAATACTTCAGAGTAGACTGCACTGCTCAATAAAGTATATATAAATTATTCAATTAAAAGATAAATTGAAAATTCCAAATGATAAATTAAAAAGGGTGGAATCCATTTTTTGTTTAATATGCAATTAATGCGTTATTATATTTTTCAGGTATATTTGCTATTTGTTCAGGACGCCAATTATATGCAATTTGACCCACAAATCCCTTCAAATTTACCTTGAAATGAAGAAAAGTATTCCGTGTTTACTCGATCAATTCTGAACACTGGTAATAACATCTTTCTGTTGTACAAATATCTCATTGTTACGTTATACCCGCAACAATTTTATTTCGTTGCTGTGACGCTTCCAAGGTAAATCAAAAGAGGAAGTGGCTGTAATAGTGCTCACGCTTCGTCTTTCTCCACAATTTTTAAAATATCTTCCTTAGAATTACCTTGGTAAAAAAGAACACTAGAATATTATTTAAAACATTAACGAGAAACTAAAAAGTCCTTGGAGAGCAAATGGTTCCGACTTGGACAACAAAATATCCAGCAATGTCGCTAAAATTCTTATGCGACCGACAAGCCGACCGACAGCTACAAGAACATCAAAGCAGCCAGACTTCGATCAGCAAATTGTTTTTAATACCTGGTCATTTTTTGCCCTTGTAAAGAAATCCACCTAGCACATTGATAGCAATCTACAAGGTTTATGATAGTGCAAAAACTTGAATGTATTGATTAATTCACTACATATTCTCGTAAATTTACACTTTTTTGGACATGGCGACCAGTAAACATATAAGAAATTCCAACGCGGAGCTACTAATGTTAAACAATGTCCATTATAGCGAGCAAAATGTTGAAACGCGACAAAAACATTTCGAAAGGGTCGCTTATCGTTCAATTGCAACGAACGTTGCATCGATATAGATTGCATTAGAAGTGCAACTACGAAACGACACAAGTACAATAGTATGAACTAATTCGAAACTACCCGTGAGCACGGCACTTACAGCCGTAGTGTGATGTGAGTCGTGCCAAGTAGAATAACACTACTACTGGCTTAGTCGCTTCATAAAGAAAAAATTACAAGGATAATTTAAAAGTAGTAAATCTATGGAGCAACTGTGCTCTGCAATCCCGAACCCGCATGTCCCAGTGGAAATTACGGAAATCATTCAGGGAAGGTCTATGGTCAGCAGTGGACAGAAGCGGGCTAATGATGATGATCATCGCCAGCCTCTAGATGTCCACTGCTGAACATAGGCCTCCCCTAATCGGCGCCACTTCTTCTGGTCCTGGGCCTTCCGAAACCAGCAGC
>DWEC01004140.1:0-10059 GCA_018245735.1 Microceris miodesmiata | reverse complement strand
GCACTTGGAGTGTGAATCTATGCCCGGTGTATGGCCATAGCCTCACCACCTATTACATTGTGGGACGTAACCTTAACCGGTGAAACGCGGGATTGTACTACACAAATCTGCCTCTCCATTTGCGATTACGGGCATGATGTTACGTTTTATTATTTTCCACGATCCAATAATATTTGGTTGGTGAAAAAGAATTAAAATATTTATCATGCATAAAGGTAGGCTGTTGTAGGTAAAGTTCGGCGCGTGCTAAATGTAAATGAAACCAGTGGCGCGTAGTTCGAGCGATCATATCACAACATTCGCTGGATTTATTTAAACAAACGGTGTATTTCTCACCGAAGTCCCAACGAAACAATTGAATATTTTTTTTCTCTTAATTGATATAACCGACGTTTTTATCGAGTTTTAAGTTTTTATTACGATATATTCAATTCTATATCCAGGACTCTTCTGTGGGTGTTATGGTAAATTGTGACGATTTTTATTTAAACACACGTGATAACTCTTGTACATTTTATAAGAGAAGCATAAAGCATAAGATAAATTAAATATCACTTCATATGTATTTTCAACTCTATTCATACTTTTAATATTGCACTGTATATTTAATTGATAATTAAACCATGTTTAAAATAGTTTTGATCTAACGTTACCCCACAAAAGCGCCGGCACCTATAAGAACGCGTTATCACCCGCTTTGATTAACTTTAAACTAGACTTCTAACCGCTAATTAACATAAATGTCTAATCAGTTGATGAAGTCCTTGAAAATCGGATTTTATTTTTCTACTGTATCACTCTACATTTTCAGTATTGCCGCAATGTACGAATACTTAAATCATTTAGGAACTGGTCTCTAGTGAACAATGAAATCAATATGTAATCCTGGCACGTCCAGAGTTGGATTGGAGGTGAGCTCGAGCTGGCAAACAGTATATATGTCTTCATAGAAACGTGTTTGTCCCAGTCTGTATGTGGCATAGAGTATATCTATCTGCACTAGCTTTTAAATACTATTTGTTAACATGAGCGAGCTCTTTTTGTACTAACATTACACTGGCAGAATTGAAATTTTTTTATATATTTATTATGTATTTAAATAAACTAAAATAATTACATATTTAAATGTCTGTCAGACATTTTGTTACCATACATATTTAGCTTAATTGGATATGATGGATACCTATTATTTTTCTTATAAGTCAATACTCAATATACTCAAAGAAAACATGTTTGTGGGACGCGTGATTAAATATTATTTTCAAATTTACCAACTCTCGAGGCATTTTAACAATATAATTAGAGGGAAAACTTAACCCGAAACCAACGTGTTCATAGAGTGTACTTGTCACGCTCTAATTTGGCTTTAGTATGTTGATTTCACTCCAAATTAAAACTTCAAATACCGTCAAAGGCGACCTCTACTTTCACCAAGGGTGTTTCTTTACAATACAAATGATTAGTGTACTGGTTGGGTAAATATGTGAAAAATTAAAAAGAAGTCGATTATATGGCATTTAGCTTAAAATAGCATATGTAATAACAGAAGATAGATAGGGGAGCTAATGATGTGGCGAAAATTGATTTTTTAAATGTTTTCTTCAGCATTCGACTCGCGCTTCATTATAACCTATAAGAACAAGGAGAATGAGCAAGAATAACTATACTTCTTTTCAAGAAACCGACCGTAAATGTGGTAGAAGTTTCTAGAAAACGTTATTATGATAATGTAATAATAACATCTTGAGACATTGCTGCTACGTCACAATCGTATGGATCTCCAAACGCTTACCATGTCAACGAAATGAACTTTCTTAAGTGGCGTCGATAATTTAATTCAATCAACCTCTTTACAGAAGTGGCTTTAAAATTTGTGTACAGCTGCGTCTATTATATTGATCCATTTGAACGTGCTAAAAAAGAAACTTCTCTTAGGTGTTCGGAACCGTAATATTCAAGTTAATGTACAATATCACCGACCCATCTTTATTCCACTGTTAAAACACAGATCTCCTCTCATATTGAGACGGTTACGGCCATAGTCTTCTACTGTGGCCCAGTGCGAGTTATTAGACTTCACACGCCTTGGAGAAATTTAAGAATTTTAGGAACACCTTTTCACTTATTACCCGGGACTTGTGGCCAATAAAAAGAAATTCAAATATTTTAAAACGTAATGTCATTTATTTCACCTCACCCCACCCCATCCCATACGAGTACAACATTAATACACTTGATGATTGTACAAATTAATACACGAAAGCGTGCTAGCTAAATACGAAAAGCGTGCTAGACTTAAAAAAAACTCAGAAGAAAGAGTCATTCTATATAACAACATAATAAATTGCACCCAAATTTCAAGCTTCGCAAATTCCAGACCACAGTTCCTATAATCAGCAACGCATATGTACGAGTATATTATATAATTTTGCGAAGATTCTAATTATGTACCGTCAATTATATAGGATATTATGAATTATATAGGATATCATGTGCATGTACATTCCACCTTAAAACGCAGATAAGAAGAAAACAAAATCTCCATTTAGTTTTAGCGTGAAACATAACATTATAATACAATGCCGTAATAAGAGAAGCTTAAACAAGCTTTATCAATATCATCACACTGTAAGCTGCGGCAAAGCTGCTGTAATCCACTAATTAAGGTCATTAAGCACATATTGGATACACAGTGTCACGTATAATGTGACCTTAGCGATATTGCATTGAGGTCCGCATGTAGGGGAAAGTAAGACGGTATCATACAAATACACGGTCTGAAATTTTTGTTATTGGATAGATTTGGAATTAAATATGCTACACGACGTATTCACTATTAACGTTTATTTGTTTTGTGGTTTTTTTTAAATATTTTTTTTTAATTTCAACTTACTGACTGATAACGTCAGTTTATGTGTTGCACTTGTACTTCAGTATTATTATAACATGTAACTTAATCTAAATTAAGTTTTATTCTATCCATACTGGCCACCAACTTTCCTCATCAGATAGCGATCATGTTGGAAGATTGTAAATCCCTTTAGTTGCAAGCGCGACTGCTGATTGGCAGGTCTGGGTTTAATCCCTGGTTCAGATTAGCATGAGCATTTTATAATTTAAAATTCCCAGTGCCCTGTGTTTAGCAGTAAGCTTACCACCTATTCCCCGATGGGATGTGTAACATGGCTGGTAAGACGCGAATATTCGTTACTCCTCTGACTACTCCTCCGAGAAAACACAGGCGTGATAGTATGCTATGCTATATAAATCTCGTATGGTTCACTAATTTCTAAATGTTTGATTTGGATGTCTGTTCAGAGCGCGTAAATAATTCTCTTCGTGAAAACAAAGAATTTTTGTTTCATGAACATTTACACTATATGTTTTAAAGTCTGCCATTCGCTTTAATTTCCTTGCATTTGTATACAATTTAAAAGCAATGTTACACGCGAAATGGGATACAAATAAATACATTAATTCCCCTCGAGACTAAAATGCAACGCATCGTATGTTTTTACCTATAACCCCACCACACTATAGTACCAATTATTTGAACTTTAACCATTTTATTTTGTTTTTTGCACGAACTTTTTTATTGAACAAGAAAACGTGATATATGTACACATATACACGTGGTTTGTAAATAAAATTCAAAGTACAATCAAATTTTAAACTCATTTCAGTTTCAGCCGTTACAAAAGCTCAACGGAGATTAATTAAAACAAAGCTACGGATATAAGCTAATTGTCCTGTAAGAGATAATTTAAATCTTACAAAGGCTTGAGAATAATTTATTTCTACACAGCTTGTCTATACCTACTGCTTTTCTAATATTTTATGTTCACTAAAATGGAAAATATGAGTTATAATAATCTTATTTATAACATCCGTCTCGTGTTAGTTCCCTACGGTGTTAAAGTTACACTGTTAGGAAATAATTTAAATATTAAAACGTAATATTACTCTTGTAAGCCCTGAAGGGGCGAGCAGAGGAGTGGAATATACTATCATATTTCAGTAGATACTTTTAGCGTCCATAGGAGGTGCTCCTATTACTATATATCGGAAATAAATCAAGACTCTCAGCTACTACTAGGAATTCAAGTTAGAAAAATCCAATAATAATTTGCTTGAACCGAGATCGAATCCAAGATCTGTTGCTCAGTAGTCGTCTCGCAACCACTTAACTAACGACGCAGTTATTCCTTAGGTATGAATTAAATGTACACGATACTTAATGTACGAGTAAGTCTGGTCGTTGGCCCCCATAGAAGCGCAGCGATTTTCATGTCACAGTCTGCGATCTCAAAAAAGGTTCTTCAACTTTCCCAATGTGTGCATAATAGCTCAAAATGTAGAGTTAATTTTATAAAACTTACAGTCTGTGCCAGTAATTGGCACTTGCGCTGTCGTGTTTCGATTTAAGGGTGTGATAGACACGATAGGATTTGAAGGGTTATTGTAGTACAGAAATGTGTTTATAATAAACACTTATGTTAGAGTATGTTGGAGTATCGTGCATTTATGATTATTACATATTTTGGAAACAGGAAATTCGGTTGGTTTTATTAATAGAGTATGCGATAAAGTTCCCGAATTCCATCCCGGTTCGGGTAGTCTTAATGGGTTTTTTTTTAACTTGAAATTCCTAGTAGTAACGCTGAATCTGGATTTGTGTCCAATTATTGCAAAAAGCAATTATTGCAATTTATTTTTATTGCAAAAAGGATATCCCTGTAATAAGAGGCAGAATATTGGAATACGATGGGACGTATAACACAATTGATGAAAATTCAGAGTATTCTTCTGCCTACCCCTACAGTACGTCAACTGTACACCTAGTAGATGGTTCTAGAAAAAGTTTTTATGATCATGTAATAATAGCATCTTTGGACCTCGCTGCGACGTCACAATCAGGCGTGATGTTACATAGTAAAAGTTACACATAATAGTGTAATATATAGTGAAAGCTACACATAATAGTGTAATATATAGTGAAAGTTACACATAATAGTGTAATATATAGTGAAAGTTACAGATAATAGTGTAATATATAGTACAAGTTACACATAATAGTGTAAGTAATAAGCCTGTAACTTTTTGCGCAGCCCCAGCTCTTTTCAGCGTCATTATGATCGTCGGGCTACCCGCGGTGTCCCTCATTACGGCCTCTTCTTTTTACATCCGAATCGCGGTCGAGCTTCTATTTACATTCATCCAGATAGAGCCGCCCTGATATTGTTACACGTTTCTCATTAACATTAAATGGGTGAAGTGCACACAATGGCCAACATATACATATTTATCATTGTTTTATTTACAGTAGTTCGTTTACATTTCTACAGATATTCCTAGGTGTAATAAACTGATGGTTTTTTCATACCATATTTCATTCTATGGCTGCATGTTGCATATTTAAGCGTATATATTTAAATAGCAGTATCAAGATAATATATATATCTTTATAATTATACATCCTAAAAGTCCATAAGGCCATCTGCTCCCAAATAAGTCTCCCAAACAAGATGGCTGACAATCTATAATTATACATATTATTTCTATCAACTATTCTTCATCGCGACTCAACTTAAGAATACTATGAATGAGTATATGCCCGTTTTGTGTGACATTAGAGTCTCAGGGCAACTATAAATTCGTGACATGCGTCATTCATCTTTAAAGCCGTGGGCGGTTTCAGGGCGAGGTTTTACAACTCATTATTGCGACTCCTCCAACCGCCCATCACTCTCTCGCCGTTGTAGATGTCAAACGATGTGTAAAGTTGGGTCACGCTGGGCGCGATGACCGCTTCTTACAATAGTTATAGTTTATCATCAGCCTACTAAATCCACTACTAAACAGAGGCATTTCCAATAACATGGATGGAATGAAACCGTGGACTCGATAAATCGAGCATGTTATGTTCATATCGTCATCAACCCATCTTCATTTACTTCTAGACATAGGCCTCTCCAGTTGCAAGTCATTGAGCTCGATCTACTTCTTAGGTCTTCGTATCCAAGTTTGCGTATATTGTGACTCCATCTAGCTGTTTGGCGTCCTGCGCTACTTATAATGAACGTTCACAATGTTAGCAAACGAAACGATTTCTTTTATAGCTACACGAAAGATGTGAGAAGATTCGCTTAAAGAATAAACTGATCCAGCGTTGGGACTTTGAGCGAAATACCGGCGTCATATTACAGCGTTAGTAAACTGATAGTCAATGTAACTCATAAGATGGCAACATGACAGTTAATGATGAAATTAAACCTATGAAATGATTCAATCGAAGAAATATGTCATCGAGGAGTAGGCGTTAATTTATATTATTACCAATTATTGCGCATAAAAAGATATGTTTAAGGACTACACTGGTCTGCCTACCGCTTCGAGCCAATACAGTCGTAATATTAGATTATCCAAAAACTTAATTCTTAACATCTTGTTCATACTTCTTACTATAAACAGCAACGGTGCAAGACTAAAGGGTGATGGGTTAACTTTTCCAATGAAAAATCCTGCAAGCATTTCTAAATATACACAATTCCTTTAAATCTAATATTTTTTGTTTATATAAGAAATACAAGAATGCTTGTATAAACAAAATTAATAGAGCTGCCTAACATATTACTATTTCAATTCAAAATAACTCACAGTTTAGCAAATAGATGGTAAACGAATGGAAACAAAACAAGGGTATATTCAAGTTGTATTATTGCACTTGACATTTTCTTTGTACTGTGTAACGTGGAGCTGTTCAAAGCTTTGTACTAACAGAAACAACGTGTCTAATAAGATTTTTAAACTGTTCATGGATAACGCTGTCTCCTTGTGAGTTTATTAAACTAACAATTAATTATGGTAAAATATATATTATGTTATGTTTTGCTTAGAACATATACGAGTATATCTAAAATAATTGAACCTAAATTATCGCGCTTGGAATCACTCAATCAACAAGGCCTTCAAATTTAATTTAAAAATTATATCATAATATAATTTTATTCGAGATTTTTTAATTTTCTTTAATTCTGGGGGCGGAAAATAGACGAGCGATTGTCTAAATAAAATGACATCGCTAGTTCCATAGACTTATTGTAATTTTTGGAATCCAAAGCTGATTGGAAGATCCAATTTGAACTATCGACGATCGGCAATTTCACAGGTAAGGCCCTAACAATTTCTTAGAAGAAAGCGCTTTCAAGCGATAAGGGTTCCTACCTACATTGCCTAAATTGTCTCTATAAATTGTAGCACCCCCCAAAAACGTAAACAATATTTAACCATCTACCTTAGAAGTAGGTCAAGTCCGTTAAGATAGAGATAATTTGTACTCTGTGCGCTCTGCTTACCCCGTAAGTGACCTCGCGTGATGATATAATAATAATATCTATTTATATACATTATGTTAAGCGCACACATACACATTTTAAGTCGTACCCAATTACATATAACCTACCTCTATTTATCGTATTTAAACAAAAATGTATCAACCAGCATAGCTATGATATAATAGCCACAAAATAGTGATAGCTTTTGTATTGAAATCGTTCTTTTCCATCCGTATCGCTTAGTCAACGTTTTGCTCTACCGTTTCTATTAAGACGAGGTCCGGCCGTCCGTAGATACCGTTTTATACGGCATTCTCTACAGTTTGTCCACATTCCGTCCGATACCCGCAACTTGCGACATATCGTTAGATTTCGCTGAACTAGTATGTTTCTATCATGTTCGGAATAATGACAATGTAGGCCACATGTTCACTGATTTTGGGTATCTACTTATATTGAATGAAGAGCCTTGTTATTTCGACTGGTCGCTTACGATTCTTAATTTATCTATGACCACTTTATTGCAAACCATACGCAGGCGTAACAAGGCACGAATTTAATATCTAAAGTTCAACATCAATCAACTCTTTTAATAAAGAAAACTTTTAATTTAATTTGATGTTAAATTCAATATATAAATGCGATAATAACAAAATTTTGGGCACTTTTGTTCAATTGAATTTTTTTAATAATTTTACTAACTTTTTATTAAATAGCTGAATTATACATTATTATTATTAAACTTCAATTCGATTAATTAATTTAAAATTAAGTAAAAGAAAATTAATCTTTAACTTGAAATTATACCATCAAATATTTATTCATGTGTGAACTTCACTATTTCAAATTAACGATACTGCCATAACTCGACTAAACGGTAGCTACGGTTGTCGTGATTTACCCCTTCCGTCCATACAACCGTGTTAACAATGCAAGGACTTTAAAGAAACCTTAACGAACGCAGTTTTTTGTATACGCGAGCAAAGCTTGACCGCAATTTCAAGCAAGCAATTCCGTTGTCCCTGTTCGCGTTGGATAATATTCAGTACAGCGGGGCATTTGTCTTACAGTAAACGAATAGTCAGCTTCGCGAGAAAAAGACAACATGTCAAGAAAGAAACCAGCGACCAACGTACAAGCTATTATTTATAATGAAACAGCGACACGAAATTCAATTTCAGAAGGCAGAACATGAAATACATTTTGAAATGAGTATTATTTTCTGTATCTTCATTGATTCCATTTTCTCGATTTCTAATAAGAACACTAGATAACAAATTGACAAAACATAATGAACATGCTGAATTAGAAAGAGCAGAATTTTAAATTGAATTTCTTTATTTCACCATTCATTCGCTCTCTGAAATCACAATAATCGTTTCGTACTACGGTAAATTTTCCCTCTAAACGAGTAACCAAAATAAGTATGCTAATTTCTGTGTAATTCAACGCGAGAAACGCATTTGGTAAGTAGCGAGCTAGAAATGGCGTGTGCATACAATCATCCAGAGCTCATTACGTACGAACTTGCGAGGATGCCGTCGAGTTTTTACATTTAAAAATAAAAAACAACTCTCTCCGGGGTTTTCAGTGAACGAGGTTGCGATATCGTAACAGGAAAGTTATTATTACGAAAGCACTTAGCATTTGCATTATTTGCACAAAAACCTCCGTATTCATCCTATCTGATAACGACAGTTTAATCTTGAGATATACATACATAATATAATTGGACTCAGAGAAATATTATTAAACAACACATATAGAATCGTTAATAAAGCGCCAAGAAAATTGTGTACAGCAGATTTATTTTTACGATCGACCCAAATAGCGTGGACGACGCCTTCGAATAGAAAATAATTTCCATTCCGTTCTTATGATAGCACATATGAGTCCGACGTAACGAACTTAAATAATAGTCGGCGTGCGAGACTTGCATCGCAAAGCGCGAGAGATATATAACGCTCCTTACACACTCGCCACTTAGAGATTAAAAACGCTCATTTATATTCATATAGAATATCCTGCTAGCTTAATTTAGCTTTATATTCTAATAACGTAACTTTATAACGATACTTAGTACTAACAAAACTAAATCGTACATAATTGTGTGTAATTGCACAACACACGATGTTCTTTTGTGAAATGCAACATTTCCATTTTCAAGTGTTACGCCGCTGGTATCGAGTCAGCGCTAAAGTAACATAATATATGTAGAAACTTTAGTGCTTGCAATTCAGCTGGCATTCGCATATAACAAATAGTGCTATATTTTACCCCGCAGACATTGTACGAGAGATTTGGATATCGTGTTCAAGTTCAGCGCACCCAACAAAATCTCGTAATACCCTCATATCTTTAAGCAAGAAATAGAATTAGACGCCAAGACCGCATCAACAGCATGGATAAAAACATTCCAGTAACAATACCTAAATGCTGATTAATATAACTTATGAACAGTATAAATGTGCTCCGTCGGTAATGGTAGTCGAAATGACGTTTATAATTATTTTGAAAGAAACAATTATTTATTAATATTTTTCATTCCTTAGCAATTTGAAATTCTACTTACATCTCGTTTTTTTATCTGGACAAAATGTAAACGTTCACTTTCATTAAAAACTTGTTGAAATCCAAACAGATGCTGTACAAGTATTTAAAATTTATTTTCCATTTATGTTGTGCAACTAAATTAAATTTAAAATAACGTACCGCGTCACAGAGA
>DWEC01004139.1:0-10059 GCA_018245735.1 Microceris miodesmiata | reverse complement strand
TGAATCGTTGCAAAGTATAATTATTTTAATAGATTACGAATGGATTTCTTCCCAATAATGGAAATCACAATTCATTAATGTACATACGAGTACATACATATTATATGCAGATCCAGCCTCAGCATTCATAAGCACTATTAGACTGTAAAAAACATAATATTATTAAGTTATTATTAAAACTACTTGTGACATACAAGAAACAAGATAGCAATGTAAAAAGATGGATCGTACAGACCTAGCTCATCTTCAACGGTACCACGGGACGATCAGATAAGGTGACCATTATCCAGAAGTGGGTTAATGTCTCCCCCATTATGGGACCGTCACGTGGCGATGGGTTCAGAGATAGGCGGAAACTAATAAGCTACGTGATTTCGAAATATTTCTTAGTGAAATGGCGGCTAGTTATGACAACAAGATTCCAGAGAGCGCCGTGAGTAGTTATCAAAAGTTTTTTATTGTACGTGCGTTCACTTTTGTGCCGTTAAACGTAACTGTGGTTAAGTTAAATGATATTAAAAACGAAGATAGTAACGACGATGGTTGGGACTCTGTTCACGCCACGGGAAGTCTTCGATCATTCTGCCACGCTAATTCAGTGTGGTTTGACAATTTAGGGGCTAGTCCATTTATTAGTAATTTTTAACCAATCAGTAAACCATCAATCAATCAGTAATCAATAAATCTTCCAACCAATCAGTAACCAGTAAATCATCTACAAATTTCTCAATAAAGTTTACCGATTATTATGTAATTATGAAGCTCTGTATGAATACTGAACAAGCCCTTCGAAGCATAAACACTTTCGTTGAACTCGTCATTAGTGGTCACCCACCCGAAAATATACCCAACAATCTGCACCACGTCTAAACTGTGAACGTTTTAGTACGAGTAACTAACGCCGAACTATAGACAGATACAAATATTGAGTAATGAGAGTCCGTTAAAGGCATTATGATAATAATGATAACAGCGATAACTTTGTGACCGATATACTTGTGTTGTTGACAGGAAAACAATAAATCTAGTAGGTATACGGAGAAATGAATTTGTCCTCATATTTTATTGATAAGCTCGCTGATAAGACGTTTTGTATAGCAGCTTTACATTTAAATTGAAATTGAAGGAATGGTTTCTTAATTGAATATTATGTAGGAGAATGATAAAACTTAATAAAGTTTTGAACAAATTGCGGTAGTCTATAGTTCCGAGGATGGGTTGTGCTAAGAAGAAATACATAGTTTTATGGTAGGCGGCGAATAATTTTTGTATTTATCAGATATAGTTTCAATCTGCATACAATTTTAATACAAACTGTATGCTTATCATATCCAAATGTGATGGACTCATTTTGAATTGCAAAATATTAGTATACCCATATTTGATGCAATAAAATATTTGTATATAGGTAGTGAATATTATACATATTGTATATAATAGGATATGCATGTGCTATGTACCCTATGTTGGATGGTGGATGGTAAATACGACATGACAGTTTACATTTTTATACACTGCGCTTTCGGATTGTTGCAAAGTAATATTAGTTTAATTTATTGAAAATTGATTGGCGCGAAGTCATACCTGATACATATAACTATTTAACTAGTATGTGCATTAGTGTTTAATAAGGTATAACTGTCCAAGTGATTTTTAACATTAAGTGTTACAAGAAAATTATATAATAAGATGTGATAGGGCCGGTTGTGTCCTCGATTTCCACTGATGAATAATGTAAATACCTTTTAAGATGGACTGCACATGCTTATAAAAGTCTATTCACACCCTAAAAGGTGAAGCAAATAAAACAACAAATAAAATAACAACAATAAAATATAAAAGTTATACCACACAGAGATACCAGTCGAATATTTATTTATATTGCCGTTATACTCAAATTATTTTGATTGAGTCTTAAAATCTCCATACAGACTGATCGGAGGTAAATTCTTAGGGTTAG
The DNA here is from genome assembly GCA_018245735.1 of Microceris miodesmiata. Taxonomy (NCBI): domain Eukaryota; kingdom Metazoa; phylum Arthropoda; class Insecta; order Lepidoptera; family Hesperiidae; genus Microceris; species Microceris miodesmiata. Next base: position 8,099 of record DWEC01004139.1, on the reverse strand, counting down.
TCTTTCTACCAACTAATGACTTACGGTCCCATTGCTATGGAACTACAAAAGGAAAGCTATACCTACATAATAAGTTGGTTAAGTTTTTCCACTTTGGAATTGTTCATATCATGAACCATTCCAAATAAGGTCTCAAAATATGTTAAGATCAAGTACTATGGATGAATGTAGAGTGAAGGAATCAAAAGATTAATGTTAGGTCTGTCAAGATAAAAATTATAGATACTTTGATAGAAATTTAAATACTGCCTACTCATGATGTACCTTGCATAATTATGTATAATAATAAAAACTATATTTCTGGATGACTGGGTTTGGACTTTTTAGGTTGCAGCGGCTATATACCAAGGTGTGATGTATTGATGTAGCATTACCATTATTTCATAACTAAAAGCTGATCAAACACGCTGTGAACTATATTTTTATCGACCATTAAACTGGGTAGGAGCTCGAGCATGACCAATTGAACAAAAAATTACAACTTACTTAACTTTTCCAGAAAATAGTAGTTGCCAAAGCTTAATAAAATTAAACAGACCAAGAGCTTAAGTCTCTCGAGCCCCGAGCGTACTGCTTTAAACTCTTTGTGGGATTAAACCAGAAAATAAAAAGTTTATGCAAGGAACTAAAAGAACCAACGTCATTGGGAGCGGTTGAAAAGCACTGCTTATAAGTAAAATTAAAAAAGAAGTAGTCGTAGGTTTTCGAAATCTATGTGCGAGTATGAAGACACTGATAAATACAGACGAAGCACGTCGGATCTGGAATGATCAAGATATATGAGACTTGGTGCTCTCTGCCCTACCCAATAGTGGACCTGATTAATGCTTTATGTAATCATCATCACACATCACATACATATGCGGAAATAAATTTTGAAAATCGCGGTGAAATTTTGCAAATTTCGGTACGTTGAAATTCACGTCGTTATTAAATATTGGGTTGTGGGAGTAAATGCATTCTAGCAACAATTTTGTTACCAGTATATATTAAGTTGACAAAATTTGAAGAGTTTTTCAAATAGGTATTCTTCAGGCTAAAGTCTCTGAATCAGCTCGAATCTCTCATATTAACCAATCGTGTCAGCAGATGGAAAATGTTGCAAAACACATAGTACGTAATTATTTAGTGGAAACAGATAATATTACATAATCATAAGATTGATTTATATTCCAAATTTTATAGATTTTTTTAATAATAAAGGTCAAAATTATTAAATATGTATTACAGTTTCTAATAGGAAAGGATTACGATACACCAGTATGAACGAAAAATATGAATTCGTAAATATAAGTGAATATACAAATGTCTAGAGAGTCGAAATTCTGTCTATTCTCCATACCTTTAACCCGGCTTGTTTAAAAGCTAGCAGGGCTGACAGCAAACAGTAATACTAAAACCGTGCCCCTGTAAAAACAAAGATGACTCCGTCTTAAATTTAGTATATGTTTGTTACCTAATATTCATAATATGGATTTTGAAGTTAGGTAACCAGAAATTCTTATATTAATATTTCTCTATACAAAAAACGAAACACAGTTGAAATTGTTAATGTAAACTTTTTGTTATGTCTCTGGTACAAGTGATCCAAGTTTCTATATTCCTATTTCAAGTCCAAAAATGTATTGATTAATTCGTAAATGTATTGGTAATCAGTAAATAGATATTGATATTGAAAATGTTTACAAAATTACGAGTCATAAAATCGATTATCTCACTTTACTAATTATTACTGTATCTGTACTAATTACTATTAAAACATAATTACAACATATTAATTATAGTATGATTGTCAACATACCTACAACCCTACACATATAAAATGGAGATACGTATCCAACAGTGCATAGACAAATAGGCTTTGTGATGATGATGTATAGGTATCTACTTAGAGATCTAAACTTTTCTAATTCTAAATTTAACAATACGACTGTCTGGTTTCGATAAAACCGTTTTCTTGTAATCTCGACTCGGGGGCACTCAAGCTGTTACATTTAAACTTTGACTTGGAGACTCGTCGAACGGCGATATTGGAAAGTTCTTCATTGATACAACTGGAAACTCTAAGTGCTGTAAAGTGACAAAAGTTTCAGTGGACCGCAACGGACGAGCGTCGTAAAATTTCCAAAGAGCTTTTAAGCTACTCGAGCCAATACACACATTCTTGAAACGGCCGAATAAGATTCATATAAAACATATTTTTTGCCCAATTATTTGAATCTTGCCGTAACTAATTTCTCCTATCAGTAAAAAATCGTCAGAAACTCTTTACCATTCCACTGTTGGACATGGATCTCGTTTCATGAAAAGAAGAGTATGACTATAGTCTGCCGCGTTGGCCAACTGCGGATTGAGACTACTTCGTATTAGATTATTTTATTGACAGAACTAACATGTGTACATTTCCTTATAGCGTCTTCCTTTACCGCTCTACAAACAATTATTTATTCTTCATCCACACAAAGTTTTTTTTTTATTTAACAAATACGTGTTAGTATTTGAATCCCAGACTCTTCGGACTGGATATTGAAATATAAACCACTAGGCTGTCGCTGCTATTACTTACCTACATATATTTTTTTAAATAAAATAGCGATTCTTCAAAAATTTGATTTATCTTTCTATTATTACATACAATTCTTTTATTAAAAAATATTGGGGATATATTTCAAATTTATATGACAAAATAAATGTTACAACCCTTTTTTATGGACTTCAAACGTAAGCAACCCTGCACCGCTTGGTGCCGCCGAATAGCAGTTCCTGGAATATTGCATTTTGGTTACGTGGGTGTGGTAAACTAACATACGCTTACAGACCCACCTGTGAGAGATCCGGGGTTGAAATTCAGTTACATATACAATTTGAAACATATCTCTCGTCCAGTGACCAATAAATACTAACGGGTTAAAAAGCCGGCCTATACAACATATAGATAAATATATAACTCACAAAGTTTAAACGTTAAGCTCAAAGTGTACTTATAAATATTGTTACACATCATTACCAAAAGTATACATTATATCAAAATGATTAGGCGTTACTTTTAAAAATACAATAATAATACTAGTTGCTTTAAAGAAACGAGTGTGCGTAGACATAATAACCGATAAGTCTTTTAATAACGATGATGTTTGGAAAATATTCTCCTCAGGAACAATTTATCCGGCGGCTATTCAACTGAGACGTAATAAATCCAATAGACAAAACAATTGAACACGATCGAAGCGTTAGTGATAATAAATAATGCTACACAATACCTCCGATAGCAAAAGGAAATCATTACAAAACAACTTACACCACTAATGTAATCCACAACAAACAACACTGCTAATTAGTCACTCACTAAATCCCATTCAGTTTGTGAACTGTTGATGCATAAACGGTACTAGTCACATCACACGAATACGAAATTAAGTTTCACTTTACGTATGTAAATGGCACGAATAAAAACAGTTTCCAGCAATTCGCGGTAACGCGCGACGTCCGCGGGCGACGCAACCGGCACGTCCAACCCACGCGGCTGTCGAGATTCGACTGCCACAACCGCTCCAAACAGCGGGGACTAGGGAATGGAGAGGGTAGGGACGCCGGGGGAAAGGGAGGCTCTCCAACTGAGGAGATAACTTTTGATCTTTTTGGTACCATAAGAGATTTTAATGACGCAGTCACATCTGTAGGATCGTCAGAAAAAGTGCATGTCACAGTTCTAAGTGTTAATGCATGTCAAGGGCCCGGTGGAATGATGTGTTAGAAAAAGCGAAACGAAGGTTGCGGGTGACATTTTTAAAAATAGCCCAAATAGGAGTGGAAGACGAACCGTTAGATTGATTGGCCATAAAACTTTGTCACGAAAGTAGAAAAACGTTTTAGTCTGTATTTGATTAGAGAATGGTGGCGTCCCAACTTCGAAAGACATACGAGACGGCGGTATATTACGTTTCGGATTCATCCATATTATTTTCACATCAACTCAGACATCTCGGGGCAGATATTGCACAAGGCGGTTTTTGTCGCAGCCCCGCACATGTCAGGGGCTGCACAAAAGGCGAAGGAACGAGGCAGGTACAAAAGATCCCAACCCCGCTTCGAGTTACAACGGATTCATAGATTAACGACGGGAACATTGTGGAGTTAAGAACCCAAAAATTTACAACTGCATTGTGTTGTGCGTGTAACAAAAGGGCACAAAAGATAGGATCGGCTTCTGTTATTACCTTATCGTTTATCGGTGCTCTTGGATTCTCTCACTTTCGAGTAATACGTGAATTATTATCTCTATGTACCTATTTTCCTTTGCGCTAATCTACCTCACAGATGTTTAGGAGGCGTACCGTTAGCTAACCAACAAATTACATTGTGATTTTTGACGCATTCTTATAGAATATAAAAGCTGAATGAAGTACGAAATACTCTATGAATAGACACTCAATATATGATACCTTATTTTTGGGTAGCGTCCTTTGATGTTTTCGATAGTTGTTTTAACAACTTCCTTTTCCAATTTACGAATGAAACACGTTGGAAACACAGCACGCTATGTAAATCCTCATTCATTAACTTGATGTATTACGACTTCTATAACATTGTGTGGAATGTGTTCTTAGGCAAACAGGTCAACCGTGGAACGTGGCATGAAAAAATCAAATGTACGAAATACGAAATATGATTCGAACCACAGACGTACCTATATTAGCATAAAACGTTTGCGGAATATTTAATGAGTAATAAATAATGTATTAGATCATGATTCAGTACTAATTCATTCATTACGACTAATCTATTAAACCCCTTATAGTACTGCAAGTAATAATAAAGACAGTAGTGGCCGGTTGACCATCTGGTACTAATTTACTGAAATAATCGGTACCGCAACCTACATTGATATTGGTTTCAATCTGAGTCACCGATGCTTGGTACCTAATGTGACTTGAAGAAACCTATTTTTTACTATCGTAGTTAGTGATGTATTTATTGTTAGACACAATGATTAATTTGTCGCTTTGGGGTGTTCAAAATAATATAATAATTACGAAGAATAATTATATACTTTATTTGCGTTGCTTATTACATCAATGCTACATGTATGCTTCTAATTAATTAATCTTGATACTGTTTATTAATCAGGTAAACGTCTGTTTATATCATAAAATTGTTTGTGTAGATATTTGACTGATGATTTACTTAGTTATCTATTTTGGGAAAAAGTAAGCGAAATCTGAAGTGGTTATACTGTTATCCAGGTATACTCGTATAATAGTAATACGTGACGTCTGTGGATACATAAATACAATGTTATCCATGTTATAAGCGTGTAACGTAAAAGATGATAATACAAAAACTACTTGAATTCAATACCTAGCAGATTTATTTTTGATATGTTTATCGTTTATCAGCTCCTCACATGGTCACTGTTTCGCGTTATAAAATCAATGAAACGCGATCACAAAACATGATCATTTCTTATACAATTACTGTCGGAAACATCAGTTGGACGCAGGTAACATACAGTTACACTGTCTCATCAGTTTAAATCCTTCGAAACGTGGAAATCCCGATGGCACGATAGTCCACGGTTCCCACAGCGCAAAGTGATTGGAGTTTTACAAACAATGGCTACTCAACATTCAATGGAAACAGCTGATCGAGGATTGTTTGAACAAGAAAACCAGCGGTCGCAGTATCAGATAAATTACTAGGCAAGAAACGGTTGAAGAATCCGTGAAGAATCAAGCGGCTTGTTCATTAACAGTTACGAATTAACATTAAAAACTAAGCATGCTAAAGTTGTATATGCAACCATATACATATTTCGGAATAATCCTCTAATAGTCACGACAAACCAAAGAAAACGTGACTCGCAGCTATTGTAATACGTACGGTGCGTACACGTCTTAAGACGGTAATGAGTAATGGACGTGCGTTCATTTTTCAGCGACGCCCTGAAGTTTACCCGCCATCTGTCATCGCCGTCTTTTCGCGGCGTCGCGTCGTTCATAACGACTCTATGTTTCATGTTCTATCTAGACGCCGTTGCGAATGAGTGGGGGAAAGCAAAATTTATGTAAGTCACGGTGAAATTAGTTAGAAAAGTAGAGTTTCGAAAAAGTATACTGTAATCAATCAAAAATATTGTTGACGGGCGTTTTCAAATGTAAATACCGCATTTATTCTAATCTAGATTTCAATTTCTCACAAATAATATGAAGTTCACAAATAATATGAATTCTCATAAATATGAAGTTCAACAATGAATTAACTTTTGTTATTATTCTTATATCATCACGCCAGATTACTTACGGGGTGGGCAGAGGGCACGGAATTCCAAATATTGCTATTTTAACAGACGTGATTTGCTTTCACATTGAACCAATATTAACAAACACGTATTAAAAGGTAGTATAAAAATATGTGACTATTTCCCAATTAAATCGGTAACAATTTTGAGCAAAATCGTAATACTAATTAAAAAGCAATATTTGTAAGAAGTACTACGTTGTGGCAATAACTGAATGCAAGTAAAAAGGCACATATCTCAAGTAATCTCATTGGTGAAGACGAAGCGAGTCACGGGCGGTAATGAGTAATGGGCCAGCGACGCCTTGAAGCTCGCCCGTCACCTGTCATCGCGTTCTCTCTCCGACGCCGTCCATAACGGCTCTATGCGTTGCGTTCTATCTAGATGGCGTTATGAGTGAGTGTGAAATGCTAAAATTTAGATAACGGTTGACTTAAAACGATATTTTTTAGAACGGTGCGTCACGCGCGTGCTCACGTGCGTGGGTTCTGTTTTTGTGAATGATGGAATGATTGATGAATGATGAATATCGTAAATTTAGTGGCTGCTACTTAACGTTTTGGTAATTTTTGGTTTTATTTTAATACTATTATAATATATTTTTTAAATATCTCAACAACTTTTTTAAACCTGTAATATTAGTATTACATTTTATCGGCGCGCCAGTTATCTTACGAGGTAAGCAGAGTCCACCGAGTCCCAAGTATCTCTACCATTACAGACATGATGCTTCGTGGACATTAAACAAACTTTATCTTGTATTAATGCAAAAAGAAAAATTGTCTTAAAAAACTTAAGCTTCATTTTATAATAGTCTACGCGAGCTCGTAGACGCTTTAATACACACCTTTTATTTTGGAGTCTACATTAATAAGCTGTCAGCGTGTCAAAAAGTAAGCGCTACACATGCCCTCTCCCGCCGTCCAACCATAAACTATAACCGATTTTGGGTCGCTTCTTAAAGTTTCGACCCGAAATTTAATTAGTTGCATGTTAACCCTTTGTCGTGTTTTTTACAGTCTCCGGGTGGTGTTTTTTTTCCATAGACCTTAACTACCTCATTTATCTATTTTAATATTGAACATATGCTAGTGAATAAAATCTGTTACTAAGAGAAATGTTCTAAAGTAGGTGTGATTTTTTTCCAAATATTGCTTTTTAGGAACGGCAAAGTAGGATATGGATTGGAAATTTCGTAGAATAGAATAGATAGGCTTTCCCTCTAGAAGATATGTCTTATTAGAAATACTTCCTGCGCTAAATATTTTTAAGTCCCTATGCTACCTTTAAAAAGTAAGCTATTTACAAATTATATTTAATTAATTTATAGAAACCAAAGACGGCAGACATAAATTTCTATGACACTCTTGTATTTAGATGATAAAAAACCCGCAAATAAAAAAATAAAACTGTGAATACTAACGATTTTAAATAAAACTTCAAATACTAACGACTGAACGTTCTAGGATCAGAAAACCGTGTTAAAATATCTTGGATTTTCAAATTAATTTTACATATATAAAACAGCGATTGAAGCTCGTCATTAAAATCTGATCCTTATTCAACTGCATACTCGCGGCCCATTTGCGTACACCCGTTGCGATTGCAATCTCGACTCATATAGCCGGAGAGTATTTATCACCTTCAGCCATACCCTTAATTTTAACTACCTCGTCTTGTAAGTGCATCTTTACAAAGTCATGTATCCGTACGTTCGTATTGTAATTGGAAATTAAGGTATCTTTTATTAGTATTGAACATAACAGCCATCATCATTGCATGTATTACCAATTAGTTCGGT
>DWEC01004138.1:0-10059 GCA_018245735.1 Microceris miodesmiata | reverse complement strand
TCAATTAATTTAGAGATTTTGGCATATTTAATTAATTTGGAGACACGTTTTTTTTTGGAATTTAGTCATTTACTTATAAATATTATTTTTGTCGTGATATAGGAAAATACCGTGTTCGCTCTTCAGACGCCGCGCGTCAACGCTCCACTTCTACGAAGCGTGGATTGAGTGCATATTAGGGTGCAAATTTTTCAAAATGTATAGAGTAGTACGAAATTTTAATATTAGAATAGCAGGGGTGGTTAAATAAGCTTGTGATTAAAATAACATAATATAGGGTTGTTTCCATATATTTTTGCGCTAAAAGCAGCCACTTTCGTGGTGAGTAGACAGATATTAAGACATAAGTTTTATATTAATTTTCAGACAAATGTTAGTGGGCATTCATGCCAATATATAGTCTCTGTGAATGTAGCTTTCGTGGGACGGTTCAGACGCATTTTTTTTTTAATGTAGAAATAGGCTGTTTGGCTCCAATTTGACCCCATGTAAAGCGAGTTACAGTCCAGAATGTAGCACTCTTATCCAGAAAGTGCCTAAGAACATTACCAGTACCGATAACAAAGAACAAGACTACTAATATGTGAAACTGAAGCGTACGACGAATTTCGTCGCAACATTTATATGTACATTAAAACTAGTAGGAAACTACTAAAATATTGGATCCCATATTGATACAAACAACTTCCGCGTCGCCCTCTCGCACCATCCCCCAGCCACCAGTTTTTAGTAATAAATCCACCCTGACAAAAAACACCCCCGTTCAGGAAATATTGAAATGGGCGGAAATCGTGCGTCTGCGATGTCCACTGCCCATTTTCGGGTCCGTTTGTCACACAATTGTTATTGTTTTGCGAGTTTCGCGTCCAACGATAAAGAAGGCATAGTGTTTTAGTCAGTTATTAGAGCGAGACGGAGTGACACAAAATTTTTGATATCAAGCCACGATCACTTTACTTTTTTATTTGTAATTCGAATGATGCTTTGAGATTTTAGAGAAATATTTTCGTTTATATCGAACTGTTTAACGAAGCTATGTACAAAATCCAATATCTTAAAAAGTGGACAGCTTTACTTAACAAGAAATCCAAATATACCTAATCAAGAGCCACACACAATAACATTACATTAATTAATTACAAAATTTTACATGAGACAGTATATCAGCAACCGCACTGTTTAACAGCCACTATTCGTTTTCGTAGATCACGTAACTTGCATAATATTGTGTTTACAAAAGAATACTAAATAATATTACACATAAGAAAAATTAAACTTAACCCGAACAACATTTTCCCTAGAAACTATACGCAAGTTCGCCGTTGTATAAGTTTGTATTAACTTCGCGTCTATGTGCGAAATGAGTTATCTTTCCACGCAGGCAAACGTTGAAATACGTGTGGGAATATATACAGTAATGTTGATAGAGTTTCAACAACTTTATAAAACTCTTCATTATAGCTTGCGTATTTATACTTGAAAATATTGTGATATAACTTATGTTTACATCACATTCTTCTATTTAGGTTATACAAATCTGTCTCTAAGTAGAAAGAGCTTTACTGTAATATTATGGTCTGTGTTAAGAAGGTATATTATTTTCTATTATCATCAACTCTTTTATCGTACTGCTACTGAATACGAGTCTCTTCTCAGAATTAGAAATCGTTAGGCCCTACTTTTGAATTAAACCTTAGAAAACATTATGGAAAATTTTAGGGTCTATAGGTTCCCTCACGACGGTTTTGCTGCAAGGTTATAATTTTTATGTAACTGATTAAAAGTATTTGCTATCATGATCACGAAACCTTTCATAATACCACAGTAGGACATGTATCTCCTCTGAGAATGAGAAGCGTTACAATAAAGTATAATACCAGACAATACAGTATACCAGAATACAGTATACAATCTACCAGACAATAAAGTATAATACCAGACAATACTACCCACATAAATATCATACTTGTATGTATGATATATGAGGCAGATGCAGCGATGTGAAAAACGTAACCAAGATATTATCAGCGATGTGCTGAAACATTTCCCAACTATCGACAGAGTAGCAGACGGCACGAACAATACGTATAAATTGGAACCGTGAAAACAACACCTATCGTATTACATTGTTTGAGTCTACAATCCGTTATGATACTAGATCGAACCGGAAAATATTCCAATCGCAATAAAAACATTCGTCTATATGCAGCGGGGGTGCAGCGATGCGAAAAATATTGGAATCCATCCAATAAGCCGGAGTAATGAAAACAAGTTTACAGTAGAAGCACCTAAGACGCTTTCCGGGCGAAATCTCTGCACGTCGCAGCGAGACAATGGATGTTTGTTGGCAACTGGCAGCGAGCGATCCGGACAACTCATTTTACGCTCCACGACGTCAACCCGATCGGGCCAGTGTTCGGAATCAATGGACTCGAAACTTAACTCGACACATCCGGGGCTCTACTTACATGGTTTTATGGGCTGTACTTTGTTACTCGATAGCAATTTCGAAATGTTGTTAAATTATTTCATTAACATCTTTTTAATAAAACTGATTAATCTATGTTACTTTTTAAAAATAATAAGCATTTTATCTCCTTTCGCAGATCCAAGTAAAACTGCGTATAAGAATATCAAACGACAGCTATTGGAATGCATTGAGACATTGTCTACTTATGAAACGTATATAAATTAATAGAGAATTCCTACTAAGCCAGGGTAATGAATACCAGTTTACACTAGACATACATAATAATTTCCGGCCAATATATGCGAACGAAAATAATGTGTTTGTCGGCAAATGTCAGAGCACGATCCAGACAATTCATTTTACGGCCCATATCGACTGTATCGGTTTTAGTTTGAATTAATGAATTCAAAACTACACGTGTCCGGTGTGACATGTGTCTATGTTAACATTAACAATTTAATCAATTCAGAGAATACTTTTAACGAAAATAATATCGAAACGTCAGAGATGTTATACAGTTTATTTCTTACCACTCTGTTTCACGATCAATTAATTAATTATTATTTTAATTGGTTCGTTCGTTACTGACTGCTCTTTCAGAGTTCGTTACTGACTTCTCTTTTGCCTAACACTTATTGGTACAATAATGCTGACAGAAAACAAAAAATATCAAAAAAAAACGAATTACGTCTCGCTTACGAGTGCTTAACAAATATTCAATATATACATCAATATCTATATACCCAATTTCTTATTCGTGGATTTGTTAGGCCAGTCATTATCGATTTCATTTATAAGGTCCTATACATATATGTATGTCTGTATACATGCCAAGTCATAGATGAAAGAACATTCCATATTCCAGCACCCATAACCATGCTTACATATGTCTATTCACAAAAACAGTGAGTTTGCGGTACCAATCGCTGAATATGAACCCGGACCCATTCGTTCTTCCCTTATCCTTATTAAGGCCTGCCTTTGTGCTCGTTACCCTTCGTTTTTTTTTGTCATCCCACACCATATTTCTCAAAGCCACTACGTACGACCTCTTAAATCTCTCTATTATGTGAATCAAGAGATATAACGTATGAGATTATATTGTGATTTAAGAATGATTCAAGGAAGATATAACGTCATAACGATTTAAGAATTCTGATATCATGCGGTATATGGAGTTCTCACGCAGTTCTCCAGTTTACCAACACCATGATCATTATCATTATCATATCTTCATCTGCAGTCCCTTTATTTTTATTTTTTGTCCCTTTTCATGATGAGATTGGTTATGGCAGTAATGTACCTCGCTGAATAAGTGAGGGTGGGCAGACTTCACGTACCTTACTTTATAGCTGGTGATATTTAATGTCAATATAATTTTCATACCCAATACCAAATTGCAATCCACTAAAGTTGAAATTCGAACGGTACCAATAACAAATAGAAAAGAGTAAACAAAAATTTAAAATTTTAAGTCCTGAGAAATATTTTTAATATTTAATAATTATATAAATAAAATAAAAATAAACTAAAACGGGTAGATAAACAATCACCATTAGTGCAAAGGAAGCGTATGTACATAGCTTGGACGTGTTTGCAAATCGTAAATATTCTGTACGGTTAAGTTATTTTAGTGTCAGCCAGCTCCTGGTTGGGTTACCACTAGAGAAACTTATGGACTTTATGGTGCCCATTATACAACAAATGCCCCATAAGTCTTATTCTCCATATGTTTTACATGTATTGAAAACACAGCACATATTTTTTACCCAAAGAACATGTCCTTACATAACGCATAAAATATAACACGTATATAACTTCCACGTATTTTTATGATAATTTATTTGACGTTATTTATATGATTTAATGATTACCTTATACAACCAAGCGACAATACCGTCATTTAATTTGGGAACAATTATGTTCGGTCACAAATAAAAGGTATAAATAAATGAACTGCGGTGTCAGAGACGTGTTTTTTAATTAAAATCGTCATTGTATTAACGAAAAAACAAAGCAAAAATGATTTTATGAAAACAGAAATATAACAAAATTTGTTTTATGTTCTTAATATTTGTTGTAAGAGAAATCGTCTAATGCCAATCATATCCGCATCCAATATTATCTGAATAATTTCACAGTATTTTATTAACTTCTTGCTGAGAACCAGTTTTTGTTGATGATGAGGACGATGAAGTAATTTAATTATAGGTATTGAGCTAGAGTCATTTTATCACCAATCCATGAAATATACTGTTGGAAATAGCAACATATTTGTTTAATTATAGTTTATCTTTGTATAGTCATAAGAAATCGTGACGTTCTACGACGGTACCGAATTGTCTTAACAACACGTGAAAACTTGATATAAGTTAAACTTTATTTATAAACAATGTTTTTATATTTTACACCCGCGACTTAATCGAATCGGACTTGGCATTCTGAAATGCGTTAAAGTAGCAAATAAATTTTATATGCATTTTACAGTGAAAAGCATTGTAAAATAGATGTAAAATGAAAATTGTTTGCAATGTAACAAGAAGGAAATTACCACCCAGTGTCGCTGCAAGAATGAGTTGTCGCTGTAAAAATGAATTGTCGCTGTTATGACATGATGTAGTGCAGCTGTCCGTATAATGCATAACAGGTGCATTCAGTCTTATCTATGCAAATGCGTTGTTGAGCTGTTAAAACGAAACTCATACTTCAGATTATCATATTTTTTATAATACATTAAAATACTTCTGTTGAAAGTTCCCTAACTTTTTTGAGTATTTTAGTGCGATCCAGTCCAAAATATCGCGTGTTAAAAGTCAATTGTAGTTATGTTTAATTAAATTTTCGTTCTTATTGGAATTATTATTTATGTATGTGTATGCAATGTAATGCCATAGACAATATTCGTTTATATTTGGGTATTAAAGGGTATTCCTCAAAAAACATTGAGGATGGGTTCACAGGAACAAGGTTGAAATATGTATTATATATTGAAACGAAAGTAATATTTCGTTAATATTCATAATGTTGTAATGTAAGAAGATAATGTATTTCAAACTCAAATGTACCCTTTTTATAACTTAAAATATCTTTGATATTGCCCCATATTTCCGAGTGTTTAAGTTATTTCACTGAACAATAGCAGCGCCAAAATCAACACGTTTTTATATACAAGTAAATTCCGCAGCGCGACAAAATCAAAACACACAAGAAACAACAAAAATTTTCATATATGCAGACTTGAAACTTTAGCATGAATAAAGGCTTCTTTAGCGAAAGCTTCGCCCGAAGACGTGTGGAAGCGCCTGGAGACGGCGCGAAAATCTGATACGATTCATTAATGTAACGACCTTTTAATTTTTAATGTGCCCTTTGATTGGAAGTGTTGGAACGTGTCGTGCGCCCAGAGGGGGACTCTCCTTTTGACATTGTCATACTATTATTCCAATATAGCACACGTATACCAGTTTCCAACACTTTCCAAGTTGGAATTTTTGCTGCCGTGAAACGACAGGTTTCGCTGAGTTTTTCTCATGATAATTTAGGTATTTCGCTTATAGCAGTTTTTATAGAAGCGACAATATGTAAATATCATTTAGACTCTGTTTTAAATATAATGTTAAATCGTATGATGGTTAAAATAAATGACATGTGTATAAATGTACATACACACATACATATGTAGGATTGAATCGGATGGAACGGATATTACGATATACAGATACGTTGAAAGATTTAGCTAAATATCTATAGTTATCTTTAATAAGATTTACTGTGGAGTTATATAGACATGTAAGATTTTTGGCTTAATTACATCAGTAATGGAACTTGATACCAATATGACAGACTTAAAGATAAACATGCTAAACTATTTAGATGTCTCTTCCATCGGTAAATATATTAAATGACTTGAATTTGTACAAACAGCAACACGAAAATGATGTAGAATGCCCCAGATATCTGTTGTGATATCTTAACAATAAATAACTATTCATTGTTGAACTACTACGAACTTCCTACTACTATTACTAACTAGTTTCAGAAAATATTCCGTAATAGAATTATTTAAGAATTACTAATTAAAATTTAACTTAAGTGATGTATAGTTCTACGAAATTAAAGAGCTATTTTAATGTACACGCAAATACATGGAGTGGAATACATTTTCAACTTTGCTTCATAAACCGAGCAAAGAAATACTGACGCTAAACACGCTACGTCCAAAGAAATGTTGTAAATATAATTATATGTATTGCATAACTATAACAATCTAGTTAAGCGGTCACTTTTAATTTGTGTGTTAAATTGTAATATATATGTTTGTTATGTGTGAAGAGTACATGAACAAAAAAGATTTTGTCTGTGAGTTTACACCTATATCACAACAATTAAAATATATTAGAATATGTGCACACTTCGAATAATGTGTGAACCCCTAACAATATAAAACACGCTGCACTTTAAAAATATAGTATTAGGTATATTGTGAAATTAATGGAAGCACCAGTATCGCAGAAAATAATTTCATATCTAGCCCCCTACTAGGGTTGAAAGGGTTCAAACCTCAAGGGAGGTGTCGAATCATTCAAACGAACTTACTAACACTCTCCCTAGAGTTTTATGCACTATACGTTTTGGTCTGAGTTACAAGCGTTTAGGAATTAAATGGACAAGTGAAGACATTCAAAAAATATCCTTTAATTTTTTCACGTTTAGGATTTATTTTACCAGTAAATAAAACATACAGTCAATTCCGTCTTCCCACTTATTATTCCTGTGGGACTGGCTTGTGTATTTCCACTTGGGAACATCTATTATAAATATTACTTTATTTAACCACATGTATATACATTAAATCTATTGAACATGAAAATATGTTAACATTTTAATGAATACTCATCCGAATGCGCCTTACTATTACATTTCTTTAGGACGCATAATAATATACGCGGTCATCAGGTTTAGGGAACGATCTTAGCAATGATTTTGACTCTTTGGTCCATTAATACCCAATATATATGTACTCGTATATATGAACTGGATAAATTATGTGTGATGTAGTTGCCAGAGAGATAAAATAGTTGCCAGTGAAATGAAGTAGTTCGCTGTAAAATGAAATAGTTGCATGTAAAATGAAGCAGTACAATCGCTGTCATCTCGTAACTTGTAACTGGAGCGTTAATCCCGGTGCGCTCGTGAATATTACAAAACTGCAATTTCCGTATCAACGGCTTATAAATACATAATGAAACTGCGTATTTTGTATTCACGCGTCATACGGTTGCCATTCATTGTTAGATACTTGCGCATATTTTAATGTTGGAAGTGTTATATGACGTTTGTCGCACCATATACTCGTAAGATGTCGGCAACAGCAAAATCATTTTATGACTTGTCATCCATATACGAAAGGCTGTCCAATAATAATGTTTTAGCGACTATAAAAAAAATCAATTAAGAAAGAGTAACATCACGCCTGTAATGCCCGAATAGGTTGGTTGACATACGAGGGTCGTATTTCACGTTTCACAAGTTACGTTTTACGTGAGATGGTCACAATTAGAACGATATCTAAGTAAGAAAATCCAATAGTAGATACTAAATCCTGGACCTCTCGGTCAGCACCCGTGCTTAGCAACCACTCGATGACGAGGCGGTTAAAATATTTAAAGACAACAAATTTAAAAGATAATAAATAACGTACCCGAAGAAGTCATATTTTATACTACACAGATTTTATCCTACAGTCTAAAATCTATGCGACATTGAGAGATAATAGAGAATTTTCAATAAAAGCTCAACCGAAATACATTATTTAGGATCTAGTCAGCTTTAACACATAGCGTTCTCCTATTCAAATGGTGTACGGGCGCAGTATCTGGTGGAAGCATAATTTCCTGTACTGAAATATTTATACTACGCTCCGTAGCACCGCTACAGAGGTACGGCGTAGTAATCTATGATGTTAAGACTAGCTACGAGAGTTATGGAAATGGCTTTGGCAAGCACTGAACGTCGATTGTGTTATATTTTATTGTCATTATAGCTGCTTTAATAAGATAACAATGCAGTTTGTGCGCCTTCAAGCGTGATTTAGCGATTGTCTAATGTATATACATTTAGCTGGAGAAGGATATTAGAGTGGTTAATTATTGTAATCAATTCAGCTTCAGCGGGCGAGCTAAATTTAGGTTCTGTTGTCTTGGGTATTAATAAGCAAAATGAAATTGTTATAGCTTGAATCTCACATCAGTAAGCGCTGAATGTTCTCATTTCAGTTAAATAAAAGTACCTATTTTCTGTATTCTGAATTATAGTTCAAATGTACACCCTACAAACAAGCTTTTTGCTTTTCTCTGGAGCATAAATATATTTGATAATGATTTCTAATACTTAATACTAGACTAACTATTTTACTGATAATAATTGATAGTTACAAGAAAGGAAAAAAAAATTTTTTTTTCATTTTTAGTCTAAAATTTAATAACATACAATGTAAATAATATTAACCAGATAAAATTAATTTCTTCTTTCGTAATTAATTAATTAAATTTTTCGTATTTAATTTCCTAATTAATTAAATTAATTAAAACCATGAAAATATAATTTTATCAACTTTTTTATTAACATTAAAGCTCAAAGATAATTTAGTCAAATTAATTAGTGTTTGTCCGTCTATATAACAGCTAAATATAATCCAGCTTTAGGATCGTTCAAAATGTTATGGTTTCAAGGTTCGTGCGTACATTTTTATTTATTCCCTTGTCGAACTCTGGACAGCTGAAAGATCTTGTTCATCATCACCATCAACAACCCGTTTCCTTCCACTGCTAGATATAGGCCTCTCCAATAGCCCGCCACTGAGCTCGATCCTCAGATCTTTGCAATCCACCGCTGTCAGCTACTATACATATATCATTACTCTTCAAAGATATAGAGCGCTGATTGCCAAGTCGTACTGTCCACAGAACACACATATTCTATATAAAAAGTTACTTTAAATAAAATAGCTACACAACTGCACATACGCATTGTGTACCTAAATTAAAATAATAATGTTTACAACATAACACATTCTGACCCACGTTTCACCATTAACGTTTACGTCTCATGGAATACATAGGTGAGCCTTCATACATATTACGTATGCGCGATTTTAAATTCACGCAGCGTATTTCCACAATAATTATATATTACTAACAATGTACGCAAGTATGTATGCATGTACGCAACTTTCAAAAGCCCAGCATTAAAAGCTTTAATGGCTCTACGTTCGAAAGTCCGCCAGAAAAGCGTTCAACATCGGCCGCTTAACCTAAAATTTCCGAAGAAATCAATACACCATACCATACTGAGGTATTTGCATAAATTTAGTCTGTGTATCACTCTCGTATAAAACACAGCTTGTCAATGTTTTACCGCGTTTTTATATAATGAAGCATGTCATAACATTTTTATGGCGAACACAGGCAGTAAACCGGCTTTAGAACACCGACATTGGCGCAAAGCTCATTCCAGGCCTTCCTAAATATATCATGTGCATGACGCTGTTATCGTCGCTATTGTGAGGCAGTAAGAACTATTTTCGCCCG
>DWEC01004137.1:0-10061 GCA_018245735.1 Microceris miodesmiata | reverse complement strand
ATTTTATGCTCCTGCGTCCGCGCAATTTTCGTAAAACGGGGTCCAAAGTTTTGGCATCACGTATTAATATATAGATTACATGGCCTTATACATACAAATATTTAAAATCCTTTTTAATAATACAGAGCTTGGATACCTCTAATTTATATCAAGCTTGTTTCTATCAATTAAATAACATAAAAACAACACGTTCTAAGTAAATTCTAGAATATTCTACCGATGAATACTAAAACTGTTCTATTAGCCCCGAAAGCTGAATAACTATTCATTTTATAGGGTTCCACAGCGTACACTGGTGAGGGTATTAAAGAAATATGCTCCCGTTACAACTATTTTATAAATTATAAATTGAATATTTTAATAACAAGTCAAGATGTTACCGTTTATGAATAATAATTGTTTCTTCATCCATTCAGTGACGCTACGATATAATATAAAAGTAAATAAATCATAAGACAATACAAGTACTGCAATAAAGCAATACTGAGTGATATAGACTTTTGGATTATCGCTTCGACTTTCAGATTAACGAATCTAAATAAATAACTAAGAAATAATAACACCTCCAACGTACCAAAAAGTTCCACCAACCTCCAACTCCCGAACTACGGAAAAAATCCCGAACAAAGGAAATTCTTAGCGAACTGATCAAAAAGTCATTATTGACAAGGAATATTTCTTTGGAAGCGAAACTTATCCTATTCTCTAACACGTGAAATATTACTGACTCTAGTCGGTTAAGCCAAACGACCATTTATGGCCTTAAAGATGGTCATTCCGACAGTAGAGCAACAAAATTGTTCATAAAATATTAGAAATGTACAAATACACACATAACGCAAAATCGTATTATCGAATATCACACATCGCATAGAACGCAAAAGTAATATTTTTCACAACACACTTATTTAGGCAAGTGGCGGCATCATACGGTCAGATAGAAAAGTGAAAATAACGCCATCTATTGAGTAATACACAAACATACAAACAATGAAACTTGCCCCTTCAATATAGTGCATAGGTGTACAACAATGCCCGTTAAAATAACAAGCGACGTCCTTCATTTTATCTCAAAAGTTTCTCTGTTTGTACATTTAAAATTACGGTTACATTGACATAGATTTTTAATTAATATTTCCAGGCCAAATAATTACACAAGGCTACGTGTCTTATATAAAATAATATGCCGACTCGAATGAAGCTTTAACAAATGGATATTTGATAAGAGCAAAACAAATAATCCATTTTAGACGAAGGAAAATTAACACCGTCTCGATTTAAGCGAATAACATTCAAAATATCTATCTTCATCATCAACTCACGGACTTGGGTTGTTTTCAGAGTAAAAAGGGTTAAACCAAAACAAACTAGACCAAGAGTCACTGGCAGAGTTCAGGCGCCATAACCACATTTCATGAAAGTTTCGGGTTTCCTTGAGCATTATAACGGGTACTACCTAATCTGCAGATGACTTTAGTTTTCTGGATCCAATGATTAGGCGGTATTAAATTAACACATCGAGAAACATCTGAACTGGAGCTCTGTTTAATGGCTAATAGCTACAGTTAAAATACGACCTGGCACGGAACACGGAAGTCTTACCCTCCATCTATCACTATAAACCTTCGCTTCCAACGGCAGCTGGAAGCGAGATCCATACTTAACAGTTTCTTTCCCTTAAGTACATGAATATTTATAGTAGGTATATAAGTAGTTATAGTATCTATGTATAGTAGGTAGTTAAAAAGTTGAAATAACAAACGTTTACAATATTGCGCTATTGAGCTACACAATTATTTATTGCAACATTTAAAACCTAGATAAGATAAAGATACATGAATCCATGTTAATGGAGTGCAACAAAGATCAGAATAATATAATATCACCGTTACAATATGTAAATAATTTTGACAGGTCTGTATGTAATTTTAAAATCGATTTTTTTTTTCAAAGTGTTATCGTTCATATATTTCCAATTCATTAAAAAATATGCGCCTATTGTTAAATATTGTTTAGTTGTTTGAAAATGGATGTTATGGCAGGGCTTTTATTAACAGGTATAGCACTTTGCAACGGGTAATTTAGATCAGAATCGCAGGGGGAATCGGATTTAACGATTCAATCACGTAATTGAAGTATTTTATGATACTTATAGGTTAAGGCGAAGTCTCTGGCCCAAATAATAGCCAGCTAAAAATTAAAAAAAGATATGAATAAAAAGACATGGTTAATGTCACTTTTTTCTGTTATATTGCAGGCTAAGGCTGATGTGCCACCTGATGGGAAGCGAAGATTCGTTCCAAGATAGAATAGCCAAGTTGTAAAATTTAGCTCGAAAATGGATTATCACAACATTGTTTCTCATTCGAGTCGTTTATCATCGATGCTTCGATGCGCCGAGTTAGGGGCTGACGGGCGTGAGGATATTTAAATTACATTTCGTCTTAGCACATTTTCAACTCTACTGACTTCCAAGGAAACGTTGAAGGGAATTTATTTTCCGGTAAACTTCTTCGATCAAGGTGTGTAAAGTTAGAATATAAAAATAATTATAATATGTTTATTTAAAAATAGAACATTGCGTCAACGAATTATTTTCATTACATTAATAATACACTTACATAGTCACACCAGGTCCCTTACGGGATAGGAATAGATATTCACCATGCCGAATGCCAAAAATATAAAATTATACATGAAAACATGGTGAAGTAACCTACACGTCCAGAATTCTCCATTATGTTGTCTGAAAGTTGTGAAATATAATGTAGGAGGCAAAATTACTGTGTATAAGTTAGTTCAGAACTAATAGTCTTATTAACAAGTCAATTAATTAAACTCCTTAATTTTAATATTCCTGTTTCTGCAGGTCAGTTCAGTAGTTCAGTTCTGGCAGCAGCAGATACTTGTCTTCTCGTTATGTACATCATCATCATTAACAGCATATTCCATTCAGGTCTACTTCTGGAGGTAGGCCTCTTCAGCAACACACCACGGAGATCGATCTTCAGCTCTTCGTTTCCAAGCACTGCCAGCCACTACACGTAGACCATTTTCTACGCTTATCATATAAAAATGGTATTGAAGCGAGATGTAATAAATATTAATTACCAGATACGAGTAAACGAGACACTAAACGGTTAAGAGAAAAAAAAACTATATAATATATGTATGTAGTGTATGTATATGTAGTTTATCAGTCCTTTGGTTATCATAACACAATCTCTCTTTTCTAGTTTGGGATCTGATGACCGTACGTGAAGATGTCCCAAGATATTATAATTATTATCATTATATTATGAGGGATATATGTGGCTAAACTCTCGTCTGTAGAAGGGAACATCAAAGAATATTAAACTCGAGGTAACATTATAACTAAACTATGTAACATCAAAGAGGCCACGTATTACTTAAAAAGATTTTATCGCTTTACGCTCGTTACGGTTAACAGGCAATATTGCAAAGTGTGTGTCGCAAGAATAACGGAATGTGTAGAGAGGCTTCGGATGAGGTTAGCAGACAGCACCAGGTGTTGGTTAGATGTGGCGTTTCACGGCAATTAAAATTTGTTTCATACTTCATCAAGCTAGCGCAATGCGGATTGAAGACATGTGTTAATAGTCAAATTGAGGATGTTTTTAATTACTGTAACTACCGTCTCGTTGGGTTAGTGGTTGTAACTGCTGAGAAACAGGTATGCTTGATCCTCGGACCGCGCTAAGCAACAAGTATTATTGGGTTTCTTTTTTAACTTGAAAGTCCCCCCTAATAACTCAGTCTGGATTAGAGCCCGGTGTATATAAGAAATATAACATAGCAGGTGAAACGTGGGAGAAGTGACACTCCTCTGCCTTCTATTTTATCCATCCAACCGCCAAGTTTTAACAGCTACCATTCAACCACAGTTACATTGATTAAATAAAAGCGTTGGTTAGTATAAAAATAATGTTTCATTCGACACGGTTGTCGCGTTACTTTCCCGCTTTTAACAGGTCAGTTCTAAGTGATTAGTGCTAATTGTAGATACTAAGCTTGTTTAAACACAGCATATGTTGTGTTTTTGTATAGTTTTCAAAAGAATCGAAGGATTAGTCATAGCTTTATGATTGTAATTGTCTAACTAAATTCCTGCTTCAAATACTGCTCCGCCGGGAATCGAATCTGAAACCGTTTGCGTGACCGACGACAGTTAAACGTTGTGCCAAATGAGTATAAATATTTCATAAAAATATTATGAGTTTTTTTTTGCCTTCTTTTTAGTGTTATTTTTAACGATATAGAAATGAAACAAAAAATTATATTACACTTCCAATAGTTACCGCAAAAACAGTTTGACACACATGTTTCTTTTACAATAAAGAAAAAAATTGCTCTGCATTAGCTAATAACAGTAGTTTTAGTTCAGAAAAAATATAACATTATGTATGCGTTTTGCGTACTTATTCATTCGATGTTGCAATTGTAATATACTTTTATTGACCAAATCAACGCAGTTGGCAACACAGATGCAAAACTTAGCAGCTACAGTGCACAAAAACGCCGTGTGTTGCGTAATTTATTCAACCGTTTGGATTCTGGTTTGGTTTAAAAAAATGTTAGAATGCTGTTTATGAGTTATTAGAATTGCTATAATGCTGTTTATGGGTAGGTACACGATGCGCGGTAAAAGAATACACTTTTCGGAAAAAAAAACTTTTTATAGGATTGCTATTATTTCAGCGCGAAGATATTTGACCGCAATTTTTATATTTGTATGGATACACTAATTTTACTGTCTTCACTTCAACGTGACTGTACAGTTTTTTTTTTAAATATGGAGATGGCTTGAATTGAAAAGATACTGTGTAAATACAGTATTTAGGTAATCTATTTTTAATCAACTTAATCAATTACGTGATATATTAACACTTTAGAAAATAATATATGTAGTTCATAATATTAGATTGCATAATATTCCTTCACGTGCGTGAAGTATTATATGGTAAGAAGTACATATCATCACATACTTGGCCAGCACTGACTATTGCTCTACTCGTCTCGTTTTAAGAGGATAGTAGTGCCCAAAATATGAAAAACGTAATGTGAAGTAACCATGTAGATGTTTTGGAGTTCTTTGCCTAATCGTCTCATTTAAAGTCTCATTTCACTTCAACAGCCGACCAAAGAAAATTGATTCAAAAACTATTCGAAACTGCCCTACCAGACCTATTTATAACAAACAGACTTTGAAAAGAGCATCTTTCTTCATCATCATAAAGTCAAGGTCTCCGGGTGCAAAAAATACGTGTACAGCCGGCAAACAAAACTCGAAACATAAATTATAAACTTACATTTGGGAGATAACGCGTTCCGCGTTTACGAAGTCTGTAACAACGGAAATCGTCTCATTACTTCTGTGATATGAAATGAGAAAATAACATTTTGAATTACACAAAGTTGGTAAAAGCTTTTTAAAGCAGTGTATTTTCAAATTATATTCGACATTAACCGTCACCCATTTCGATTATTGACATTTTTATGTAATATCGATATTTTTTTCATTAAAACGATTGACATGTTAAAGAGAACATTTTTGAATTTTATAAATAAAGTTGTATTCGGTTTACATTAATTTCGGTTTAAATTACATTATGCAGATATTGTAATAGCTTATTGCCTAATAGAGCATTAACTATTCGATCGCCATAATACAATGTAATATATAATGTAACTTCGATTAATCTCCCAAAAACCACGACAATGTCATTTACAATCACATTTTAATTTTTCGAATTAATTTTGACTAATCAGTTTTGGTTGTGGTTTTACTATTTTCTTTCCTGAATACAACGGAAACATAATCAAAACATAGGGTTACCGACAATGGCGCACACCATTTCTGAGAAGTATGTATGATTCACCGGTATTGCATTTTAACGGCGCGATGTGAAATATACCTTTGACTGATCATTTTAATTTTACTTACTCAAGTGATTTAATTGATTTTTTTTCCATCGACCCTTTTTATCATTCCACTGTTAGAATATGGGTCTCCTCTCATAATAAGAGGCTGGTATTGTTTGCCATGCTGGCCAAGTGCGGGTTGATAGACTTCACACACCTTTGAATTTTTTTAAATAATTGCATACATTAAAAAAATATATAATATGATCGAAGGAACAATGTACGTACAACGGAATTAACTTTTTAGTTTTCAAACTTGGATAGTGACGTTTTTATGTGGAAACGCAATGTTACAAATTTCTTTTTTATTAAATTTATTAAATTATTTATAGACTCCAGTGCTGGGTCAAGAGTGTCTTTGGCCAACAGCAGGAGCATAATCCATGTTGCTTCAGTTACTATTGGACAATAATGCATGCTGTTTCAATTGCTATAGAAAATAATACCGCCCTATAAATCAACAAAAGTGACCACTTTCCAACCGATGAATACAATGTGTCTTGCTCAGTTACATTCATGGTAGGTACATACACAGCAGATATACTGCCATTCTTGTTAGAAAATGAAGGTATATATTCCGTTTAGCCAAAGAATTGTAATGGAGTTTTACTAAGACAAGAGTTGCATATACTTAATTAGACTGAACATACGTAACAAAATATTTTTCTAAGTTCTAGCAGAAATTTCTGGTACTGGCTCTTCTATAGCCGGTTTATGGCAATAGGCTCAACTCCTATTCCATAAGTGTACTACACTCTTCTGCCTACCTCTTTGGGGATTACAGGCGTAATGTTACGTGTGATAAAGATATGGAGATTTACTTGTACCGGCATGCTTCACGTTCTGGCCAATATGCTTGGTTTTACCGCCGTCTAGTCGCCGCTACCACACCTAAGTTACAAATACCTTTTAACATTCCTTAAAGATGAATAATAAAAAAGAACACAAATAGTTAACTACAATTAATTTATATTTCTAAAACTAGCACTCGTGAAAGCACGAATAATCCATTTTTTCCTTATTTTTTTCTAATTAGTATTGAGGGTAGATAAGCGAAAAGAATGAGCCACGAAGAAATTTACATCATAATTTGCAATCGTAAACCCGTTTAGAGAGGCCATTTAGAAATATCAGCAATTTTACATATTCACGTCACATACGAAATACGTCACGTACCAAATTGGTATGACAAACAAGGAATTAAACCTGTTAAGTGTACAATCGATCGAGAAATAAAAAGATAATTTGAAGTTGACAATATCGATGCTGGACACCGTTACTGTACCACGCCACATATTATACATAGATATAAAATAAAAGAAAAATAGCAAGAACAGATAGCGCAGGTTCGATACTTACCGCCGCACGTATATATTTGAGATAAGATTTTCTGACCACTCAGTCACAAGTTAACACTAAAATAAGCACAAAAAAGTTTATTTTGAACTTTTCGAGCGGGTTAGAGACGCGGTCGGCACTGTTCGCCTACGCCACACCTCAAAGCACTTTCAAACCGGTTCCAACGGATCCACGTAAAAGTAGTTTCGGTACGCGATCGACGTCAAGCACACACTCTCTTCACGAACGTTACCGACGGACTGGCTCAACTAGCTGAAATTAAAATGTTCTATGGTGTTGCCAGTACACGATAAAAGTTTTGCAACGTATGAGCTTCGTATTTGTATATGCGCATTTTCTTTGCACTACGTTGAGATCTTGTTATGTATTATTTTTTCTAAGGATTAAAATTTTAAAGTATACAAAAATTAAATTTTACTGGATTTAAGTAATTAGTTTAGGGTTAGTAAGATTTTGCTTCAATTCATGTATCAGAAATTACACGCCACAAACATTTTCCAGCTATTTAAGTATTTTCCGAATTAAATTCCGAGTAATTCATATAAGTATTTCATTAAATTTGGTATAAAAATTATATAAGAAGGGTAATTCAAAAACATAATAATGATTATTAATTCTATAATGTAAGAAAATTTACGATACTTTTGATATGTATTTCGTGATGACATACAAAAATCGCAATTGATTCAAAAACTTCAATCTTATTTGGACGATCGATAATCATCAGATCAATTTTTGCTGCCACTGTTAAAAACCTTCGTATTTGTAGTACCAAAAATGCAAAGAACATTAATTATTTCTTCGTTATCAAAACGTGAACCAATTAATCAAGTATTTCTTTGTTTCATAAATCACGTTTACCAAAAAACAGTATACTTTTACCCAAGACACGCGCGCAGCACTCTACTGACAACCCCGTCAAACAACTTTCATCGGCCGTTCGGTTATCTCCGTGCCACATCGGTTTCGCTCGTAACCGCGCTATGGTTCACGAAATACAAAAACTGCCTTGCCTAGCCGTGTACAGAAAACAAAAGTGGGCCATCTTTTGTTCATTAACTGTTCGAAATTTCGTTTGAGACATTATCTACGTGAATTCACGTCTTTATTTTATGTTCAGCTGTCCCTTTTTCGGAGTTTTTGTACTTCCTGATCAACGCGGTGGATTGAGTTACCTTTTCATTTACCAACGGTCATTGCTCGAGTAAGAGCTTAAACAATGCGCTAAGTACATAGAATGTAGGCTAGAATAATAGTAGGTACTTGCCTCGTTAGAAACTAAGCGTACAAAGAAACTATTATTTTTTTACTGTCCGCAATGACACTGTCACAAATGCCTATGGATCTTTGTTGTTCCTGGTTGTTCCAGACAAAATACAACGTATATTGTATATACATATAATGTAATTAATTGTCCTTTGTACAATGAAGCATATTAGAATTAGTGGAAAGAATAAATCAGGATGAATTTACGAATAAAACATTATGTAGCTACAATGCTGCGCAATTTCAAAGTAACGGTTTCTTGGGCTTCAAACATTGTGGTTATGCGCTTGTTGTAAAGAACATGAGGTACTAGGTATAATTATATATTTTAATACATTCAAAACATAATGTCGCGCCTATTGCTCATAGAAATAGACAGAAAGTAAAGATTTCCATCAGCGATTTACCTAGATAAAATTAATTGAAAATTTATCTCAAAAAATATCTAGATTAAAAAATCAATTGCTTTTAAATATAATTAAGCTTTAATTAATTTCCAAGCCTGGATTAGTGCTAGGTGTATGGCAACACACTCATCACCTGTTCCATGATTGGGGCGTATAAGGTAACTGCTGGAACGTGGGAGTGTATTAACACTCGTCTGCCTACTACTAGGGGATTACAAGCGTGATGTTAAGGAAATGACTATAACACAAACTTTCTTCAAGCCTAGTTTGGAACTCGCGACAGAATGTGGAGACGTCCTAAGATATTTATCATAATATCAGTGTTTATTTACATAACCTAGGGGGTAGGATACTATTTAAGAGACTTACAGATGGTTTTGTGATGAAACAATAAAATAAATCGTTTATATACACGAAGATCTAACTGAAGAACTTCTCAATAAACTAGAACGCCTTTTTAATAATTCTATCCGCTTCGTCTTCAATTTATGTAAGTTTGACCACATTTCACGATACCGACAGCAATTAAAATGGCTATTTATTCGTCAAAGGATTCGTAGGATCCATGAGGATGACCATTCCAGGATACTGCTCCTCTTGTACTCTATTTTAAACGATCCACCCTCTCCTTATTACCTAAAGAACTTGTTTCATTATCGTTAAACTGTCCATGGTGGAGTACTACCATCAAAATTTGAATATGGAGATTCCATCAGTCAATACCTGTTTCTATCACAACGTCTTCACATTTCAGGCGACACTACTCCGATATTAGGAAAGTCCCCACTAAAAATGCCATCAAGAAAATGGTCCGAGAGTAATATTTTAAGTCGACATGTATAGTTTATTTATCTTATCGCTGTCCACGTGTACGTTATATTAATGTATTAATTTTATATTTGTATTAATTATATATTTTATTATGTATGTATACATTTATATCTATTATGCAGTTTAATAATATTGTATACATATGTATGTTAGTGTATGTATACATTTATATTTATTTATTTTAAAATACAACATACATATATTTATCTACTGTATTTAGTATCTTTTTACTGCTAACGCCTACCGTCAATTTGT
>DWEC01004136.1:0-10063 GCA_018245735.1 Microceris miodesmiata | reverse complement strand
AATCACGCACCACTTCATTGGCCACAATTTTATTGATCTGAATAATATTGCTGTGTCATCTGCAATGTGTATACGCTTTAGGAATTACGCGCTTTGATTACTCCAAGTTAATTCATTGTCACAACTGAGATTATAGAACTGTTTTGTAAATTAATCCGCGGTATTTAGACGACTTGATTAGACTTGGAAGTAATTAGCTTGTATATAACGAAGTTCGTTAAGTAAATAATTGGAAAAGTATAATTTTTATAATCCATGTGCAATATTTATTGTGGGTCTATGAACAAGATCATTGATATTACTCGTCTAAATAATGACGAGATTCGCTTCAATTTGCGCGCTAATCACTCGATGCCATCTCCTCTGATCCATATCCATCTGTCACGCTACTTGCGAACGACGCTGTACGCCAATATCGACCTTAAACCTTTCGCACAATGGCTACATCGCAATACCTTTGCCATAAAAAAATTGTCGAGAAAAGAACGCATTGTCTGTATAATTGCCGCTTCGCATCAATGAAAGTGGGCTATAAGGTCAGACGGTTCCAATAAGAGTGGCTCGGGACGGAAGATGGCAAATGTTGGTAGATATCGAATTACACGTTTGCTCCAACTTCGGATTCCTGAATCACGATTAAAAATATTTCTACAACAGTTAAAAGCTGTTATTAAGTTTTACTACTATAGTGAGGGTGTACTCTCGTTCGTCTATACATAACTTACTTAGATTTAGTAACTAAATTAAGCAAGTTTACGAAAATTATATAAAAATGTATGATGACAACATATGTTTCAACAAATTAAAAAGGTTAAAATTGTAGAACGGTTATCGAATTCACTACTAATTATTGTTTTCTTCTTAATCAGAAAGCCTGAAGATTTTGGAAAGTGTAATTATAATTATTAAAACTGTTTTCATATTACCGCTCAGAGTAGCTCAGTTAAATGATACTACTATAAAAGTATTACACTATATTAGCATTATTGCATGATATATACAAGTGTACACTATCACATCATATTGTACCATCGATTAGTCCATTGAATACGTTCATATCACATGTAATGAATGTACAATGTACATTTAGCGTTTCGTATTCACACGTATCAATTTGAACCTTGTCAGCTCATTACACGAATGCTATGTACAGCGTCGCACGACAAGAACGTCGATTTGACACCTTACGTAATGCTCGCCAGCTGACTTTCGTTTCGTCTGTACCGTGGGCAGTTTCTGTTTCTTTAATTTTATTGTCAGCGCTATGATAAGATCCTTTCGCCGATACTTCATTTAATAGTACTTACGTCGATAACTTACCTTTCTCCGCGATTTCCATAGCCAGTTTAGATCTATATGTAAATTGTACGTCGCCGAGTACACCTACGAACGGAAATGTTGTAGTTAATGTTAATAATCTTCTAAGTAAATTCAAAGCTTGGTTTAATATTAGTTCAGGTTGAAATAGTGGTGTTTATATCGATAAATCCATGGATCGAATGCAAAGCCGAGATTGGTGAAGAGATAGAGATATAGGAGGAAATTGTTTTATTAAATACTACGATCAAATATGTCATATAAAGATATCGAATTTATCTTCTAAGGCGCTCTGTGAAAAAGAGAAAATGTTACTAATTGAGATCAAAGCTGTGAACAGCTCTCCATATATTTCTTTGTAACTATCTAGATAGAGTTCATAATGTAGTAGAATTCACTTGCGCCAGCACCGCAGGGAAATATATCGGATACAATCCTAATAATTCGATACGGCAATTTGCAAGATTGTACTGACAAGTCCACTGCCGCCTTTCGACAAAACACTATCGGCGCAAACTGCAGCGTCGATAAAGATATTTATTTATACGAACAAGTCTTGCAATCAGCGCTACAACTTTACGTGCATTATAGCGAGTGCCAGGAGACAGGAAACCGTTCCATCCCTCCACGGTACCCACGTACCTCTTTTCACAATACAGTTTACACTTTCATCAATGAATTCGTAAAGCAAAAAGAGAAAATATTGGGTTGATTGCTTTATTTCTCCCCTGTGTCGTTCGAGGGTGGGGACACGCACATTATGCTGGACTATAGACTAGGCTGATAACAAATTTCAGTGATTCATGTTTATTTTTGACTACTATCTGTTAGTAGTGCTGACTCTGTTGTTATTTTCATATAGACATAAACAGAATGTAAAACTTCGGCTTGGCTATCTTCATGTATGTTTACTGGGTGAATACTAGAATAGGTTATTATTCTGTGTAGCAGACGTGTGTGCCGGGCTGTGTATGGTAAGGTGGTTACGTTTGTAAAAAAAAGAAAACAGGTGGCGCGATATACAATAATACACAAATAATCTAAAGGATTATTTGATGCAAATGTGAATCTTGTCCTATAGACTCTCAATGTTTTACTTGCCGTATACGAGTATGTATGTGTATTACTAGACAAGAAAGGGGTTCATTTCATTCTAAGTAGAAGTAAAGAAATATTTTTCTGTAGCCAGTGTCATTTATTGAAGTCACCGAAATCAAGGTTTTCGCGTGGACACGCAACAAACAGATACATTAGGCGATTTATGTACGTATGTGTGACAGGTACGACCTGTGCAATAGATACGTGTGCGTGAAGGATTGCCTGAGCAATTTTCTCCGTCGTCACTTTTGAGTTTTTAAGCATTAAGAGTTTGCCCCTATCCGTACCGACCGCACTCTGAATCCTGTGGACGAAGAGGTTCGTCTTTTCAGTGAAGTCCTGTAGGCTGTGTGTGTGGTTCTGGTGCTCTTTTATGACGATGAAACCAACTTTAAAACTATGACAATAGTTGAATATGATTTATAATTATAGGTGGTCTCCGTCCACTTAATATGACAACGTATAGAAAAAATTAATGATGTTTTATTTTCATTAATAAAGGTACGCTATTATAATGTGTTACTAACAGGGTTGAAATGATCAAGACAATTACTTTCTTTGATAATTATCATGATAATTATGAAGATATTAATCATGATAATTATCAAGATATTTATCAATGATAATTATCACTTCGAACACTGTTTACTAAATAAAAGTTATCTGCAGGGGTTCTAAAAAGTATTTTGCTTAAAATTTGCAGCTCAAAGCGGTGCTAATTTTGTACAGAATAGTGCCCCGACTTAATCTCATTGACCCATATCGCAGGCTTGGGTAAAAATATATGCGGTTAAAAATTCATTAAGAGGACAGCCCCGTCATGATTTGGAGCGGTCTTTTTTATTAAAAACTGCGATTAAAAACTAGGTCCTCTTCGAATCCATCGCGGCGACCAGCGAGTGGGCCGCCGCCGCCTTAAGTAGGCTGAGCGTGACGCGGCGGAACCGATGTAACAACTTATTGTCCAATTAATTTATTATTCTCTTAATAGGAACTCCATTCGTCTGTGCACGAGATTAAGCCTTCACGCCATGAGTTTATTCGTAACTTATTAGCACATATTAGTTTTTTTACTGCAGTTTTTTTGCGTGGAGTAAGGTCTAGTACATTTGCAAAATTAAATGTAAAAAATGCATTAGGCATGTTAATTATTGTAAAATGTTTTGTCTTGGATTTATTCAATTTATATTTTTTTATGTAAAAAAAAAACATTTAAGCCTGTTATTAAATAATCTATTAAAATATTCAGTATAATGTAGATCTACTACTGATGATGAGCAAAATATTTAGGACAAATGAGCTACTTCAAAGGTAATTGATTTCAGGAATTCATTAATATCCCCATGAATCTAATATAAGTAAGATTATTCTATAAAACATGTTTCTTTATAATAAGAGTATTTACTTTATGGATGTAAGTAATTTGAAAGGTTTTTGCATGTTTATAAGTCGCGAAATGCATCAGTAACCGCGATTTTCTTCGAGCTGCCGATGTCCAGAGCAGAACCGGCTTCCGCATGACGTGTTCGCGACTAATGGGCCGAGTCGTGCCAGTACCGCTCCTCGCGTCGCGCCAACAGGTGCTCTGCTCGGCGCAGCACACTTCGGAGTCGTCCTGCCACCCTGCTACTTTACGTCGCGAACACCGACCAAATACGGACTTTGTGCTAAACCTATATATGCAAAACGGTGCCGTTTATGTTTCCAAT
Organism: Microceris miodesmiata; assembly: GCA_018245735.1. Classification (NCBI taxonomy): domain Eukaryota; kingdom Metazoa; phylum Arthropoda; class Insecta; order Lepidoptera; family Hesperiidae; genus Microceris; species Microceris miodesmiata. The sequence continues at coordinate 5,939 of DWEC01004136.1, read as the reverse complement.
ATTTGAGATAATCTTGTAAACTGATTTTTCAAACTCATTTGGAAGTGTTTTTGTTTTACTAATATATCTTCGTTTTTGATTGCTTTCTCTTGGTCCTTCATAGGAAGAAAGCGGGTAGGCAAAGTAGGCGTATTTTCCGTGTGTCGTTGTCATCATCAGCATTGTGGTCTTGGTAAGTACGTGGTCAGGTTTATGCTGATATTTAATGTTTATATTTAAACTTTTGTAAGATATTATGTCTAAACTTTGATTGCTGCAGTAAAAGAGAAAAATATGTTTAGTATTATTTGTAGTAAAAAAGGTACATTTGAAATGTATATACATATATACATATCTTTACGCCAAGTTCCTTACGGGGTTGGCAGGAAGCACAGAGTGCCATCTTTGCATACTTGCCGTGTATCTTCCACATTCATCAATCTCTTCATACATGCATTATACCTACATATATTCGTACATTGGAAACATATTATCATTCTTTTTATTTGTAAAAGTTGTTTATCTCCTTGGCCATAAAACATGAATTACATATCACTTTTCATTTGTAGAAACTATCAATTAGTTTACTACAGGTTCGGATAACGCGAAGGAAAGTCGCGAGAGTGAATTTCTAAGAGCTGGGCAGAATGTTTTTATTCGATCTGATGTACTATGTAATTTGTTTAATCAATATCCAGAGAGACACAGCAGCCGGTCCGTTATATCTCTAATCTGACCAATGATTTACTTAATGTCGTGTCAAGTGTTTTAATATACATTTTCCGTAATCTATATCAGTCGCTGACACTTGATCTTGTGTTCCGTGGCAGTTATTAAACACTATACAAGGAACGTCATTTGCATCAACATAATGTGATCAACTTAATAGTAGCCTTTAGCTGACCGCTGTCGGTGCCGCCAGGACGCGACCTTATATGTTATGCACAGGTATATAAACCGACCAATGTATGGTGCGCGTTTACATATACGGACAGTGTCATTGAACTTGATTAATTATCTGTCTATTTTTATTTGTGTCATTATATGTATGTGGTCCAAAAATAAACTGGTGTAGCCATTATTCACGGCGATACGTTTCATAAACATTATAGCTTTGCCAATAATTGTAATGTGTTTAACGATCACATTGTTTTCATTCCGACTTATTTATTTATATATATTAAAAAGAACATACCAGTTTTAATTGAACTTTGTTCTGTTTGTGTAACTTTCGGAATAGTATTTGATGGACTGTCCCGATAAAATTGGGAATCTTCTATTCCCATACGGAGCCGTTCATCACACTCTGCTGATAATACGAAGTCCATCCGTTATCTCGGTACACTTACCGGGTGAAAATATAGACGGCGTCGCAGATTAGAATATGGGGACAGTGGATTTTATTATTCTCGTGCACGTCGATGGCTGACGTGAAACTTGTTCATAATAACTAACGAACAGCGACCGGCTCTCTCGACCGAATGGATTACTTTTAGTCAGATCGAGAATACGCCTCTCGTCACTATTGAATGAATCGAGCTATGATTAATTGATAGGTAGGTCCTCTCTAGACTTTGTTGTGTCGGATGATTACAGGCATGATTGTTTCTGCCTATTTATAGCAAGGTGATGTGAAAGTGTAAAAGCTGTGCGTAGACCTCAACTATATAGGAATTGTCAGCAGCACTAGTGTGATCCGAACCCAATATGTACTCTAGTTTCCTAGAGATGCGGACCGAGGAGACGTTTTGACAATTCTCAGTTAGATGGGATTATACTTTTTGAGACAAACAATGAACAAACCTTTTGGAACAACTTATGTGTCATATATGTTACCCCAAATATTATACTATTATATCTTTCTCAATTTCCTTTTTTTTTCTTTTGCACCTGACTTTTTTATTTTAGAGTAGATACGATTGTCCAAGGGTTGTGGTGGAGAATGCCACTAGGCATTAGCCAATTAAACTTTCTTACTTTGAGAACAAACAATAATATGCATTTTAAGCAGAAGGTACATAGCGAAGAGGATCTTTAAAAAACAGTCACTAAAAATTATGCACTGAACTTCCATATAATTTTGTTTCGGTATAGTACATTTTTGTTTAGAGGTTTCGCTCTAAGATTGGAGAAGACAAAAATGCACGTAGTATTTGAGGGTCTTAGGGTCGGAATTTATTTTTGGACCACGTACATAGAACTTTGTTCAGTGGGATGGACCAATTATAATCGTAAAATATTATTTACCGTACCACGTTTTTCTTTTTTTAAGCTGTGAAAATGCTCTTACACCATAATTTGATTTACAGTAACGTAAGCATTGCTTAAGGTTTTCTCTATAAGTTTATGTAATGAATTGATTTTGTTAGTCATTGCTTTTAATGAAATGTATATCTCCGATGATCTACTGTCCTCGTTGTCGTCATCATCATCATCATCATCATCATCATAATTATCGTCTTCATTCCTTTTTCTGTTTTACTGCAGGTCACGGATAGTTTTAAAAAAAGTATTTCAAATTTATGCTGCCACTTGCCAAATGCCGTTTTCCAGAATACCCACGTTTTAGTGTACCCTATAAAACATAATGTTTTCCTTTGTCATAATAGAGATAACTTAAAAGCAATAATGAATCACAATAAAGAAATAAATACATAAATAAAAATGTTATAAGAAGATATGAAAAGTAAATCGTATTTTAAAGCAATCTCAAATGTCTCTGTGACTTAGGTATATAACTCCTGAATATCGTCGAAGAACATCGGCCATTTATGCTAATAAAATATACGATTTAAACAATATTTTTCCTGTCTAACGCATTTTAAACCATATTGTGAAGGCAAAAACTTTACCATTCTAAGTGTTAATGAAATATAATGACCCCAGAAATATACAACGACTGTTTACTTAACGTGTGCATGACGCGTCGTTCCATATCCATGCACATAATGTTATTTGTTAAAACAAAACAGCCTTTGCCGACTCCGCATCTATATCATATAAATATGTATATTTAACTTCGATTGAATTGTACCCCGCAAAGGACAGTCGCCAGAAATATATAAAGAGAACAGGAATTGTTAAATTTTCGTAGGTTTGTTTGTCACTGGCATCTGAATGAATTTCGTTCCTTGTACGTCTTCAAACTGAATATTATGATTATTGTACAAATGAAGGGTTATAGTTTAAATTTAAAATATGTAGATGCATATGACGTTTCTTGCTTCCTGTTCATTGCTAATCAATAGGACGGAATCGTTTTAATCTAAAATAAAACGGGTATTGAACCAAAGTTACTGACTGGATTGTCAGACAATAGCAGACACTACAGATAACTGAGTCGTAATGTTTGAAGATATTGTGTTAATATTAATTATAGAACATTTGGTACATAACTATCTGAATCTTAAACAAGACTGAAATTTCGTGGAAAGACTGCCAATTTTAAAAGTGGGACAGTTGGCATTCGTTTGCATCTATTAAAACTAATTGTGAACTCTAATTGTACCAATAATCGAGTTAAACTCGGCTATGATGGGACCGGTAAATTTAAAGCAAGTGCAGCACCGGAAGTAATCAGACGGCAATGTTAAGGCATAGAAATTAATAGGTTTCTATTTATACATTATAGTTGATTGTAATTCGGAAAGCACAAATAAATTGTCATGCATCGTCAGTTAAGTATCAAGTTTTTACTGTGCTGGCAATCATGGACGACGAAGTCGACGTCAGAACAAAACAGTTCTGCCTTGCAGCTACTATCAATATTATTGAGCCATGTATAAATAATCGGATATGTGTATTTATGTGTTTATTAGACCTCTGTGCTGTCTGTTTAAGATGTCCTGGAACGTGTTGTTTCTTGATTTAATTGCGGCTCTCCCGAGCAGCTGAGTCAGCTGAGGTCCCCCTCAGGTGTCTGCAAATCTGATGTCGTTGATTCAATAGTATAGGTTCAGTGTTAGTAGCGTTCTAAAAATACGAGTGATTGTGTCGCAGTTTGAATCATATAATCTTTTCTGTGCACTTCGCGTCTTTTCGAAACACTAGACAATATTCATTATTTTAGAATTATTGTCATCAGTTATTTATTATTGTGAGCTCCTCTCCCCCTCCCCTCAACGGCGTCTACCGATTTATTTTTGTCGTGAGCGATTTGTAACGGAATATTTAATGTGGTACAAAAAGAATTGAACTAATTCACAGAATTTGTTACACATTACTGTCACAAATAGTTCAGTTGGCCATGCATGAATCTGCCTTTAGTGTTCTTTTGTTTAAAACGCCAACAATTTAAAAGCACATCAAACGTAATGGCAATGTGATTCAAAAAGATTAACATTATTACTATATCATTTTTGTTTTTGATGACTTTAATTCATTTTTATTTGTTTTAATTTTTATTAGTGTGACTATTATAGTATAGATATAAACATTGGACTTCCTAATAAAATTGCCCATAATTTTAAAACGTCAAATGTCCGCCACAAAGCCGGTCTGTCGTGCAGGGGATACTCTTCTATTCCAGGCATAGCAGTTATCTAAATGTTGAATCCTGTCTCGGATTCACACACGATATTTGGTTCTCAGTGTAAGATCTATAGGTGTGAAGTGGCCTTAATGACCAATTATCCTCATTATTTAATACTTTCTAACAATTGTTACTCGTCTGCTATCTTAAGGACTCACATTGTATCGTCCTAATTTTTCCTTGACATTGTACTACGAACATGGGTTGGATATTGTAATTTCGTATCAGAGATTTTTTTCTTTCTCCCAGCAGTTAAGACTATTCCGACACCACACAATATTGGCAATGGTTTGAATGTAGATGCACGATGAAGTTCTGGATCGAAAATTATTTCCGGTATAAAAACAAGACGCCGCCTTACTCACCGCCGTCAGCCGCTATTCTTCGTAATGAATTGAACGGTACTCAGAATTTCACGAGCGAAGATACCTTGTGTGGTGTGCCAAAAAGTCCAGTCAACTCTGTCTGCATTTGGTTCAGTTTAAGTCTTCGAATAAATTATTCTGTGACTGTGCTTACTTTTCGATAAAATTTGGTCCGATTTTTGATAAAATGAGGTCCGATTTTTCTTTTATTCGCCGTGCAACATTAAGGGCTACCAGGAAAATCACGAGAATTAATAATATTGGAGTCGCTGACGAAGCGTAATTTTAAACGGAAATAAAAAAATATTATTTCAGCAGAAGCGACTAACAATTATCTCGATCATCAATGGTTGTAGATAACTGAAGATTATTATAAAAGTAACCGCGCAAGTGTTAGTACAATCTGGGTCTCATGTCACAGACAAAAACAGGAGAATATATTAATTGTACCCGACGTGTAACAGATGTAAAGTAGTGTTGATTGCGATGGCGTTGACCAAGTAGTTCCTAATAAAACTACACTAGAAGAACGACTTCATCAAAAAAAGCTCCTCCTCTAGGAGGTTGACGAGCATTTGCATTTGCCCTCTGTCATTCTTGCATCCGTAATCATGTGGCCTTATACAAGATTCGTCGCCAGTCTGGATTCACATTTTGGCGTTAAAGTTCTCCATAACAATGTTCAAGTGGGCCTTTATTTATTTATTTATCCTTTATTGTTGGTAACAAAAGGCGGACTTAATGCCAAGTGGCCTTGGTGGTGTTATGCAAGGCCTTGGCTTGATATCAATTGTTATGATTTTTTACTAATTTTATTCCGAAGTTCCGAATTAGATTAAAAATTTCGTACAAAGCTTTTAGAACAGTAACATTAATTCTCGTCGACCATTTTATTCTTATATTAAGAATTATTCTATGTTTTTAGTTTGATTAGTTAATAACGCTTTTATAGTTATAAAAGCGTGCTTTTTAATTTTCTAAACTATAGTTTATGCACTTCTACTTATAACTCCATTCTTCTATAGTTCTGTTTCCAATCACTATTTTAATAAACGTTTTTTTAT